>VYZV01005653.1:67887-87128 GCA_013401275.1 Pandion haliaetus | reverse complement strand
CCTCACTTTACCTCCTTTGCTCCCACTTAGGGACAAAACAGAGGAGCCAGTTTAGTCATAAACAGTTAAGCACTTAGAGCAATGATGAGCTATATTGCCAAAAATGGACATCTTGGCCCAACATGAACTGCTTTCAGCATAAGAGGAGATTAGAAGCCATGCGTGAAGACACTGTTCTCCACTGATTCTTATTAAAGCTGCTTCATGTCTTGTTCAGATGTGCTCCATTTAATCAAATGAGAGCTAAATGATACTCTGCTGCCAGCATCAATCTGAAAATTATTTGCACGGCAACATGCACAGCTAAGGCTCTAAATACATGTCACAATTTTCATTGCCATATCTGTGTGTTGACAAAATGCTTATTTCCTGACATAATTCTGAGGAAAACAGAATTACTTGCTAAGTATGAGAGAATCCATACCAGCAGGACATTCAACATCCTCCTCCCAACAGGCCTTACACTTTCTCCAAGAAGAAAGAAAAAACAAGGTTAAGGTTCCCAGAGCTTTGAGAAGCCTACCTTTGAATTTGGCTTTAAGTCTGTATATTGATTTGTGCATAATAAGCCATTATCTCCACAATATGTGATAGATGAAATCTAGACAATGTTCAAATTTATTGCTGCCCCTTTTTTTTTTTTTTTTTTTTTTTTAGTCTTGTTAAATCACTCTTATTGTTTCTTCCATCTCCAGAGATACCTAATGAACAACCTTCAAGTCAGTCATTACATCTTCCAGTCAGGAAAAAAGTTAACTGTGCAAAAAGCACACAGTTGGTTTTTTAATATCATAATGTTCTATATCTTAATGGCCTTAAACATTTTTGATCTTCAGGGTACTTTGCCATTAATTTCAGCTTGGCTCTGAAGTACTCAAGGATCTGAAGATCAAGGAGCTGCACCTGTAAGGAAACCATGGGATATTTTCACGGGAAGGTTTTAAGTGAATGGATCACTTATTCCTAAAGTAGCATTTTAGAAATACCACTGTCATGTCTGACCAGCAACACACAAGAAAATCATTCAGACTTAAAATCCAACACGGAAGTTTCAAAGTCTTCACGGTATGAAAGAGAGAAGTATTCACATCAAGACTGATTTACACCACCTTGGGATATGCCGCTTAGTATTTTAGGTACAGATTATATGTAATTGTTTCCAAGTTACCCTAGACATTGAATATGACACTTAGATTCTGTGCTTTCTGCAGGTTCTATTAAATGAGCCTAGTTCATTACAGATTCATCTAACTGCAAATTACTCAGCCTTCGGCAAAGGGAAACGATACTGGTAAGGGCCTTTCTTTGATATTAGTCTTTCCTGCCTCTACAGCTCCAGTATGATATTGGTTGTTTCTTTTAAATTAAAACTGTCTTTACACTAAATGCAGTGAATTTTCTGATAGGACATCAAGTTTTGCAAGAGGCAGAAGAATTAGAGTTGGTTGGATTTAGGACTGTCAGCTGAAGACATTTCTGCTCTAGTTCAGTGTTTCTGTTCAACAGCAAAAGCCTTCAATAAACCTTGGCTCAAGAGCTCGTGTATGTATCTACGTATATCATCAGTTATTGCTGAGTTCACAAAACCACATAGGCAACTTAATTCCTGCAGCCTTTTCTGGTAGGTCTTACTACCTTTAAAAACCAGGCCTCTCTCTGCTTCAATTTCCTCATCTAGAGTTGCTGAAGTGCTTTATGGGTGAACTCATGAATGGCTATGAAATTGTCCACTTATTCAGAGAAATGGATCCAAAGAAGGGCACAGAATTAGCATGCAAGACACCTGCCAAAAACTTGCCTGTTCTTCCTCCAGTTTGACAGAGATTTCTGATCAGAGCCACGTTGCTTATGATAAACACTACCTGGGAGGTCAGCAAAAATACTAGTCATGTGTCCATGAGCCTCAAATATTAGTGTAGGCAAAGGATTTCTCATTTCATACATGCAAGAGACTTTTGATTACTGTGTTCCTTTGTTTTTATCTCCTTTTTTAATCTGTGTTATAAAATAACCAGGTTCATAAAATGCCAAGGTAAATGATATAATGTGGCCACCTGTAAAAGAGGCATATTACAAAACTCTGAGAATCTGGCAGTGGGCTATAACCTGCACAAATTCCACAACCCTGGTGATCATGCCTATACCTGCCTATTTATCTGACTATGGCTTACAATGCAATCTTACACAAGCTAGGCTTTAAATCAAAGCTCAATTTGTAAATTGATACAAAGTTCCAGTCTGGACCATCTTGTTCTAGTTCAATTCTTTATTCAACCAGCTCCCAGCTTCCCTTTCACTAAACCCTTAGTCATTTCTTGGCTAACACCACAAAAATCCATGAGCTCTATTATCTTAGAAGCAATGTCATTTCAATCCCAGATTTCCACACTAGTTTAATATTCCTCTATTTCACCTAAACTCCCACAGCAGGTCAATGCCAGACCAAGATGCAACCCATTCTTCTGCTCCATGTTTGGGGTTGCATCACCTCTTAACAGCAAAGCCAAAGTAAACACCCTCTCCGAGCACCTCCTCTCTGCTATTTATAAACAATCTAATACCTCCCTAAGCATCTCAGTCAAGTGCCTGGGTGCCACGACATGGCCTTTGGAACAGCTCTCTGTAGCACTACAGCAATCTGATTTTCTCACATCACACCCCAAGTGCTGGTCTGAAACTCTCAGTTTTCTATAAGCTCATTAAACACCTTGGTGGGGTGGGAAGAAGCAGGTCAGCTACCTAAACACGGTTCAACAGCTTCCAAGCTCTTCACAACGCTAAGCAGCTAAAGCCACTTGGACAAAGCAGAGTGCCGCACTGTTTGGTGTTACAGTGACCGAAAATCCACCAGGGTTCAATTCCTTCTCATTTTATACCTCATCCCTCCTCAGCGGGGAACAGCTGGACATACACTTGCTTCCTGGTTTATGCAAAACATTGTAATTAGGCATTAATATCTATTAGCAAAATTTAACCCTGATGAGCGAGTGGGCAAAAGTCTTCCCAATTTTACTTCAGCTCCTGTATCAACTTCTCTAAACTGTTTTTCTGTACCACTCTGTAATTGAAACAAAGTGCAGGCCTCTTGTATCTTATGAACATTTGAAAACAGTCTTGATGAAACCCATGGCATTTGCACTGAGCTCTGCCTGGTCCGCACCGCAAGATATGAAGACCTAAACACAGAAACTTTATTGCCTCTTTATTTATCTCACAGTTTTAATATTAGTGCAGTGGCACGTAAAACACAGCCAGGTTCGTCTCTGCAGCAGCATAAGTTATAATACAAGATACAGGATATCAGAAAAACCTGCCTTATGATGTTCTACCTCCAACTTTCACCCTAAGTCTTCATGCTACAGTTTCATCAGTCCCCAGAGCCAACCTGCCCTAAAAATTGAGCTTATTTGGGTGGTTCCACACACTGCTGCAGTCCCATCACTCAACAGCAATGCAGACAGACCTTATGCAAAACAGATGAGAACAAAGCATTCAAATGGCAGCAGATTTGGGTGCATGGAAGCAGCAATCAAAGATTTACATATATCCCTGCAAACCATATAAAACATGCCATTGCTCTGACAGAGCAATTCAAGGACTTCTCCATGTATTGGGTAGCCTTTCATTTTCTCCTTTCTGTGCTGTATCTTAAAAATACTTCTACAGATAAAACAGTGTCTCCTTATAGCTACTGTAATTTTCAGATAACCTCAACACAAAAAGTTTTCTTTCAGGTAAAGATGCCTGCCTTTTGGTTTTTCTAGAACACAGCAATTTCAGCACAGGAAAGCATCAGCTGGCTAACACACAGCAATCCAAGAGTTACAGAGGAATGCAGCATTTTGTTGGGGCGGGCTGGTGAGGTTGCATCTATGCACAGGCAATCAGAATATTGCCAAAAAAGGGCTGCACAAACTATTGATGCATTGCAGATAAAATGTAGATCAGCCGAGCTGTTTTGGCAGCAAGCCTGTTGGAGTGGAGAGCAGGAGTTCTGTCTCTGGGGTGGAAACACATATGTTCCTGCTTCTCCTCCCTTCCTTGTCCCACATCGCCAACATTTTTTTAAATGCCAAATATTGGCTTTAGAAAGTACACATGTGCAACTACCCTATAGCCATTTTACAGAGCTTGGACTTTTTGGATATTCAACCCACCTTTCCTTTCACATTAATGGAAATACTCTATCTTCAGAAGAGGTATAATCATTTAATTAGGCAACACTCCTATATAATTATATTAATTGTCCGTTTTACCATTTATATAGCAGCTAATTGTACACTTCAGGAAAGGCATAAAAGTATCTTTAGCCCTATTGCACACACAGGGAAATCAAGACAAAGGAATACAAGTGTCACTACAGTCCCTCCAGGGTCCCAGGTCAAACAGACCGTCAACACGCCGTCACTGAATTCAGAGGCAAAATTTACGGATATTAATAGAAGAAGGTCACAGGAAACAGGTAAGAGAACAGGTAACATGACTCACACCAGCTTTTCCATACAGTTTCTGGATCACATTGTCTCCCTAGCTAGAGTGAAGCCACTCCATAAGAAAGCGAATATAGACGTAGCTTCTCCAGTGTTGCTTGACTTGAGACAAAGGCAACTTCTAGCATGTCTTCAAGCCCTGCTGGCCCTAGGGAATACTGCTCCAACTCCATAGCACCTGGCATGAGCAAACAGCTTAGCACAAAGTCAGGTTCTACTTCCGCTTTTATAAATCAGACTGAAGCAGGCTTATTCACACTTCTTTGACTCAGGGTAATTTCATTCCAAATGCACTTTGCTTTCCTAACATGAGGGCCTGAGTAGAGCTTGCAAATTTAATTTCATGGGAGTTTCTGCATCATTTCCACCCTAATTTTGCAAACCCCAAAGGATCCAAATATGCAAAATACTGATACTTTCAAAGGAGAGTGATGTCCATCAAGACTCTGGATTCAGATCTGAGTGTAGTGGAGAGATTTTAGGTCTGCTGAAATGTTCCATATTAGTATTTTACGCTTATGGTTTTGGGGTTGGTTTTTTTAACTTACCACTTACGCTTCCTATGCGATTTTTCCTACTTTTCTTGATCAGAAAAACACATGAAACCTCAATAGTCTTGCAAAATTTGATAGTTTTTCCCTGGAAAACCTCAATGTTATGTTCCCTACTCTCCTCCAATGAATTCAGTGATATTCTGAATCCAGACCCACTTCTAGAAGTCAATTCTGCCTTTCATACATAGCACTACAATGTACTGAAACAAAACTGATGATCTTAAAATAGATATCCTTTAAATCTGCAGCCAGAAATGTTTTCTCAGAGAAAAAAATCCTATTCTTTCCTCACTTTTACTTCCTTTCCTGCCTCATGAAAGCAAATGAGAAAGACTGACAATTTGAGAAAAACAGATCTACCATTTAAAAAAATCTCTCCCATTTTGTGACACTTGTCAGTGCTATTGCTTCACATGATCTGCAAACTCAGAACTAAAGGCACTCAGATTTCAAAGATTACTAACACTAACGGGAAAGCCTGGCAAATTCTGAATTCCGCAATGTGTGATGGTGGGGAGATTTTTCTGTCTAGTGTTTAAATCTCACACTCTGCAGCACAAGTTAATAATGACAGCAGAAAAAATGTTCACTAGCACTTTTTTTCATTTGTTCAAATTCTGAACCCTATTTTGCATGCAGAGGATTTATAGCAATTGACCCATCCTGCTACTATACCCTCATGAGCTCAGTGGTAGCCTTGACTCATTAAAAGCTTCAGGATTCAGCTCCTGCTCCTCCCCGTGATACCATGAATGCTCTGCTCCATAGACCTGATTCTATTTGTGCGATGTTCTAACTCAAATTCACTCTGAAAATGTAAAAATTGTAATTTCAACCCTTCTGTCTGCCTTTTCCAGTAGTCTACGCAATCCCTTGTGCCAGATTCCCTGTCATAAAGAAAACTTCAAGCATTATTTATGTGAATTCTTTGACACCAGCCAACTTGATATGAAGGTTTCTTGCAGCGTTCAAGCCTAGCATGAGCACAGAAGACCGAGATCAGATTTAAGGCCAAAAACCCCATGCATCAGCAAAATGAGCTTTCTTTGAAACCACTTTCAAGTGGCTGAACATCAGCTTGCTGTAATAGCAATCAATAAAACCCTATCTCTGAATCCTGGCATCCACAGGGTAATAAAATGTTGGAACCAGCAGAGAGATGTAACAGAACCGTAGAGTCATGCTGCTGCAATACATTAAGTTACATAATAGTGATAGCCCAGTCCCACACAACTTCTCCTTAAAAACTCCCTTTTACCCAGAGATTGTTTCTATCCATGGCATGAAAAACTCACCTCCTAATCGTGCTGATCTGACAAGCTTCCCCACATGAGGATATTTTAGTTGCCAAGCCTTCAGATGCTCCTGCTACACCAGAGGACCAGCTAGTGTCTGCACTGCAAGGCACTGGGCACTGTATAGCACTGAAGACTCAACTCTCATCACAATAAGGCCTTTTTCACTGCTAAACTGCTGAGAAAGGACCTTTGCAACAATAGGAACAATTGCTCTCCCAAAGAAAGGCCCAGCTAAACAGGTCAGAGAATTACAGGTGTGATGGGTGGAAGGAGTGGAAGATTACGAGGTCCATTTTATAGATAAAGTATAGAGAGACTAAAGCCCTTTATAGATAGAGAGAATAAAGCCCACAGCCATAAAACTACCTTGGCTCTGAACCGCCACTGATCTCTTGAGTTTGATAACCAAAGAGTTCATGCCCCAAAATACAAAACTCGATAGGCACCACAATCTCACTGAAGGCCATGGAAGACAGAAACCTCCCTGGGACAGTTTTATAAATCTGGATTTAAGTTGCTCAGGATCACAAAGGAAGTTTCTAGCTAAGCCGATACCTGATGCTCAATTCCACTGCTGCCTGCTTTAGGGATCTGATGCACTCCAAACATTTGCTTTGTAGCCTAAAATCCCAATTCCTGACAACGTCTGGAAAAAAGGAATACAAGTCTAGCCCTCACTACTGGACTTCAGTTCTGTGCAAAGGCTCAAGTCATCTGATGTACAGGGCACATTAGGGAAACTTGGCATTTCTCCCTGGGGAACAGTGACATGAATACTGCTAGAAAAGGGATACTTTATGAGGACTTAGAGGAACAAAGGTGGTATGGCAGAAGTTAAATCAATTTTTCAGAAGGCTTTATTAGTTCTCACATGTCCCTATCCTCATGTCCGTATCTCTACAGGCTTGTTATCTCTTCTCTGAGACTGCCTTTCAGCCATTTTGTACCATAGCCAAGTACAAGCGTATGGCCAACGAGCCATTTCAGCTGGGGGGAGATGCTGTGTGTCACAAGGGTTGTGGGTGCTCAGCCTCCTGGCTGCTCCATGAACAATCTCCTCACACCATGGTAAGTTTTTCACACCTGCTGCATTTTGTGCCCGGCAAACTGGGATCACAGTGAAAGAAATGGCAAGCAAGAGCACTGGCAGCAACTAGCATATTTCCAGTGCCAGAAATGTTCTTCAAACACATTCATGAGTTTGTATTTATTCTCTTGGCTACCCCAATTAACCTGCTGCTCCCAGGGAGGAATGAGCAGAGTGAAGAGCAGCGCAGCTCCTAACTGAACTTCTGTGCTGAGGGCTCGTTTGTGACAAGGAGTAGGTGAAAAAGGGGCAAGGGGTAGACACCCTTGTATCTCATCCAGTATTTGCTGGCCAGTGTAGAAACCCAGCGTATACAAGGTAGCTGCGGTCTATTGCTGGTATTAATCAGGGTTAAATTTCTACTCTCCTGCAGAAACAGCAAGAAAGCTGAGAGAACACCGATTATAGTAGACAGATACACCCTATTTTTGAGGATGGCCTAGGAACAGGTTCACTGGCTATAAGCTATTGAAATCCACTACTGGTTCCTTGGAGGAGATGGTTCTTACTTCGCGCCAGCTGAGTATTTTCCCCAAAGAGACATATTGGTTGGGAGCAGCTGGTATGTACCTGTGCCTATTAACAGTGCTGGAAATATGTCTTTAAAATATGCCTAGTCAATAGCATTGGGTTTGGTTTGACTCAGACCCTTCTGTATGGGTGATTGAATACACAATACAGAATAAACCCCTGACTTCTGTGTTAGTAAATAGACTTCTTTCAGCTCTGACAGAAAGAACAGTTTTCCTCATAAGATCCTCCCCCACCCCACTCTTCAGAAAAACTGGTGTTTTAGTCACTTTCCCAAATTACACAATTTCTGTAATCTTGTTTTAGGCTTTCTTACAAATGATTTCTGGTTGTTTAGATCACTTCAGAAGAACACATGTGCAGTTGAGAATCTGATTTTCAAATACACGTCAGGTTATTTCATCAGCTTCTTTTACCAGCACTAACACATTCTGGCCCAGGTCCTCTCAAAGGCATTAGGACACCAAATCAATTTAAGAAAAGGGTATTCTGCTACCTCATGTTCTTCCAGCTCCTTCAGGGAAAGGGGGGGCTGTAGAAGTCTTACTGCAGGATTCTTTCACCATCATTTTGTAGGGCAAAGACTCTCCTCTTCCTCATTTTCCTGCTCCATGTCTTTCACATCAAATGAAGCCTCCCCACAATCAAACAATAGCAAAAAGATCTGCAGGGCCATATCAGAATTGCTGATATCCATTGTTATCACTCTATCCCTTTGCAAGGCATCTCATTGCAAAGTCAGAGGCCAAAGCACAAGATCTGGCATTCATAACCTTAACAAAATTACACACAGCACAACACATACAAACATAACAACATATTGACCATTGCTAGCAGTCAATGAAGTTACCCAGACCCACTTAGTTCAACTCCACCTTCTCTGCCTCATGCTTTGAGGCAACCAATTCTCCCAATATACGTGGTAAGCCTCAAAACACCTGCACGGTTGAGCAGACAAGTCACGACGTCCCTGTTCAATACTGCACATAGCCAAAATTTTTTGCCCAAAGAAGTATCTGCTACCAAGTCCAAGGTAATCTTTCTCAGTAGAGAAAATACTCTGTGTGCTAGCAAGAAACTCATTCTAAAGGGAGTTGCTTAGCCACCCAAAATACGCTGCCAAAAGGAAAATGGAGACCAAATTACAGTATAGAAATATGACTACACTACTTAAAATATATAGTATTCAATTTTGCATTCAGGATAATAACCTCCATTCTCAATTCTGATTTAGACCAATCGCCTTTCACAAAGCACACCCATATAAAACCAGTGGTAAACGCAGTGAAGATGGTCCTGCAACACAGCCTATAAAATATCTATCGACACAGTCTAAAGTATGCTGGAGGGAGAAAAAACTACTGTTACCCTGCACTGTGCTGAGCTGAAATCCTTCAGAACAAAGGATTACAATCAAAGGATTGGGGTTCATTGTGGGAAACCCACCCTTTGTCTATCATATAACCACCCTGTCCACTGGTTTTCCCTTTTTGAAAAACAATTATTCTCATCTATCACACAAGAGGCATAATGAATATTCATAGAGCGCTCTCAGACCTCTGGTGAAGGGGTATTATTGCTATATCATAATCAGTTCTGCAATTCCCTGGAGCAGATGGAATTTCAGATCATTCCAATAACTAACCTTATAAAGCCTTGTCCAGTCCTATTAGGGAATGGTGCATTTCCTTCAGTACAGCCTCTCTGTTTTAACAGCTTGAAATCAGACACTTGATATTCAGTTTGGCTTACCCTGTGCTGAAATATGATGGATTCAGATCACATTTAAATTGCTGCAGCTCAATGTACGACTCCCAGTTTCTACAGTAGGTGTGAGAGGAATCAACCCCACAGATAGAGCTAATTATAAGACTTAAATAAGTGAATTTTACATTAAAGTCTGAGCAAGCCTCTCTGTTTTGCTGTTGATAATGTACAGATAAGAATTCCTGCCACAGGAACCAGGAGGAAAAATTCCTCTGGGAAAATACATCACACCATGCCCATCTTACTATTACTCCAGTCTTCAAGCCTGTGATGATTACTTCAGTCTTCAAGCCTGTGACGACAGCTTAGAGATATCTCCACTCCTTGTTAACTGGAAGTTCAGGTAACATTTGAGAAAAACCATAGGAGCCATCAGATAGATACTCAATTGATACAAATTGGTGTTGCTCTGTACGTCTGTGGACCAATTACACCGGTTGTGGGTTACCTCCTGGCATCAAGACAACCACTTTCAAAGTGCAGGAGGCCCCCAAATGACACTTTAAGAAGTGTCAGGTAGCAAATCTTTCTAACAAGGGAGATGATATGCTAACCTGCTAGACATGCCCACATTGAAATTGTCCTCTGCAGAAAAGGGATTTGAAGGTGCAGATCCTGTACACTTACAGGGATACAGCTGTTCCCTTTCACAGCTTCACCCTCCTATGCATAGATTAACCTGCTCTTGCTCTCCTGATAGACAGGCAGCCACGCAGGCAGGCAGCCAGCTCAGGATAACAGTTAGATTGATACCTTTGCAATATTGCAAAAATACTTCTTGCTGAACCTAACAGAGCACAGTGCAAAAGTGTTGCCAGTTTGGCTGACTTCTATGCATTAGACCTAGGACCCTCTAATTTTGATGTTCCTATTTCAGATGCCTTTGAAAACTCAATAGATTAACGGAAACAAGTCAGCACCAGCTGGTGACCTCCCTCCCTCACTGCCTGCTTCATAAAATTGAGTGACAAGCTGCGCAGAGGCAAAGCATGAGGCGAGGAAGAAGAGACGGCAGCTGCCTGTTGAGTAGCCCCAGAAATGCTCCTGGCTGCTCTGATGAGACTTTGAGTCAAGGAGCTCTGGAAGGAAGTCCTCTGCTCAGCGGAGACCAGTGAGTCAGAAGCGTAGGCTGTGCTGCGCTAGCAAAACTGAGCTCTGAAGAGAATAACAATGGGCTTTCATTCGTCTTCCTTCCTGTACCTAATTACAGCACCAAAGCAATACACACTGTGCCTGCATCCCTGCCCTTCTCCCGGTGCCCCTCAGGCCAGACACCTGCTTACTGCCATTTTGCAAAAGATGCTACCTGCAGAATTATTTCATTACTTTTTTAGACAAGTGATATATATCCCTCCAGGACCAGAATACACCTAACAAGTGAATGTCTCAAACACCCTTCCAGGGGTGGCTGTAGCAGCGAGAGTAAATAAACTCAACTGGGAGCGTGCCTTATACCACAGTGTCTCTGAAAACATCGTGTTGAAGTTCACAACAGCCAGGAAAGGAGCAGACACTTACATTCCAGCTGCAGGCAGGCAGTAGGAAGGCTGAAAGAGTGTTTTTCCCCGCTTCACCTCTCTGTATCTGGTCTGCTCACAAGTCAGCACTCTTCAGTAGCATCTGCAGGGGTAAAGCCAACTCCAAAGATACTGGAGAACAAATGGAAACCCGGTAGGGTTGGACTTACACTGTGCCCTTGAAGAGACTATACCTTATTCTTCTGCCTCTAGGCAACCAGTAATGTAATCAAAGCAATTGAATCAAAGCAGTGAGGATAGGGGCTGCTATCCATCTTTAAGACTCTTCTGTCCACACAAAGAGGAATACTCAGGGAAAAGGTTGGTTCTTCAAAGCTCACCCAAGGTATGACTAAAATGAAGTCGGGTCAAACAAATTAAAACAGTACTCCCCCCCAATCTTATTTCCTTATTTGAAAATTAAGGGACAGTTAAAGCCTTAAATAGCTCTTTATTAATCCCAGGGGGATCAGAGGGGTTGCTGAAATCACTAAGCCCCAATGCAGATAAGTTAATTTATAGCAGCTGGGGTACTGGCCCTTAGTTACTGCAGTTCCTAGAACACTCAAAACAGATAAGCTGCCTGTACTGCAACTTGTCTTCAGAATTACAAACCTGTTTCCCCTGCAAAATGAAACAGATCCAGGGAGATCAATCAGCAGAACATTTTCTGTCAAACCAGTAACACCTTCCAATGTAGTTTATCTGGCTGCAGCCATCCTTGAATAAATTACCAACCTGGACCTTAAATGCAATGTTTGCCTTTCTGTGCATTTAATTAAAGGAATCGTATATTTTGTAAGCTAGTCAAAAGGAATCTTGACAGCTCTAGTAACAAATGCCTTCCAGATGGAAGCGTGCCTTACCAGTTATAAATAGAGCAGCCTTGCCAGGGTGGGCAACACAGAGCCTAGGGGCCTGCTGAAGAGATGTTTTCCTTAACTATCAACTTGCCTGGAATCATACCCAAGATAACACAATTTATGACAAAAAAACCAAAGGTGCTGGAGTCCAAGAGACAGAGTAGGGGAACAGAGTGACAGACAAGGCAGCTCACAGCTGTCCCACTCACCTGCCAGCTCCCGAGGAGCTCTGTCAGGCCCGGCTGCGGCAGGCCCTGAGCTGCTCCACACCTCACCAGCCAAACACCTACAATAACGCCTTCAAACACACTGCCGCTCCACACACCAACACCGGCGCTGGCTGCGGGCTCTGCCGGGACCCCCATGAGGAGAGGCCGGCGCCGCCCTGTCNAGGCAGCTGGTTCCAGCCGGTTCTGGCCAGTTCCAGCCGGTTCTGCCCCAGGCCGCAGCTGAGGCCCAGCAGCAACGCTGGTGTCGGCTCTGTGGGAGCGCGGTTCAGTCAGGGCGAAGGGCTGCCTGGAAGGGCAAGGGGTGAGGGAAAAAGCGTGAGGAACAGCCCTGGGAAGAGCGGGGTGAGGGACGGGGAGGGGGTGCTGTGGGCGCCATTTGCAATATTGCAGCTCCTGGAGAGGAGCAGGGAAAAGCGTGAGGAGGAAGGAGAGGCAGGGAAGGGCTGTTAGGAACTGGCTGTCACCTCCTTGCCCTGTCCCCCTGCACTGCTCGGGGGGAGGTAGAGGAGAGGGAAAAGGCATGGAGTCGAGCCTGAGTGTGGGGGACGGCGAGTATGTGAAACCATGGGACAGAAGAAGATCCTTGAACTGAATGTTCCACTGATAAGTGCATGAAGAGCGCCTAATGTTTATACTGTAGAGCTTGTGAACGCAGGTGTTGAGATAGAATGAGGAGGAACCGACCAAGGACACAAGTATCGGCCAAGTAATCCGCGCGACTGATAAAGGAAAACTATGTCTGAGCTATCTGGTCAAAGATAAAAAATACGCTTTGGAATCTAACTCCTTTTTTTAACAAATATAGCTTAGGTCATGGGAAATGGGTAACATGTCTATATAAGTTGTTATAATCGGGGGATTAAACGATTTCGCTTATCCAGACTGCAGAGTCCGTGCCTTAATTCCCACACCTGAGGGGTGGAGGGCAAGGTATTTTAGTGTTTGTCTCTGCTTCTCACCCTCCAAATCTATTTTAATTGGCAATAAAGTACACTAATTTTCCCCAAGTCAAGTCTGGTTTGCCCATGGCGGTGATTGGTCAGTGATCTTCTAGTCCCCATCCCAATCTACAAGATTTTTCATCTTACTTTTCTCCCCTCATCCTTTTGCTGATACACAGACCTCAGTGATGAGCATAGGACTGCACTCACCTTTCTTCTCACGCCTTGCCTTCCTCTCTGTTCACCGTTGGCTCTCTGGCACCAGTTAAGATCTCAGGGAAAATCTTTCATGTGCTTATTGGATTGCAAAACCCTTTGGACAAGAACATTGTAGCTGAGTTGATCAGTTTAACGTCCATGTCATTTTCAAAACAAATTTAAAAGCACATTAATCCTTTGTATCATGGATTTTTTGCAAGCTGCCAGCTCCAATATCTTGTTTATATGAGGCCTTTGCTTATCCCAGATGTAAACAAACCCACCAAATTTAGCAGGTGGTGGAATACACATCAATCTGTTTTACTTCTGTTATTAAAAAAAACTCTCAGGCATTTCAGGATCACAGGAATTGGATAAATTATCTCTTTATTTCCTCATATTTTTAGAATTGACACTAGGCGTACAAATGAAGGACGCTTTAAGATATTTATTTCTAATAAGAGTGCTATCTAATGGTCTTAAAAATTATTACAAAAGCAGTTAACATCACCAGCTGCACTGGATTTTTGGATCGTGTGGCTGGAGTGGCTCATCCCATCTCATCCCCTACTCCCAGATCTCAAGCACTGCAAGTCCTGTCATGGTCTTCAATTAAAGATTGAAATAAAACCTGAAATACAAGATTTACTATTCCTTCCAAAGCATTTATCAAACCTCACTACAGTAGTCTAGATATTAGTTTCATTTCATTTCCTCTGGTGCAGCACATCCCTTCCTTGAATCTATGCGACAAACAACAGTCGAGTCCCTTCTGTAGATCCCATCAAGTCTTCATATACTCCTCTACTTCTGAGAATAATTTCTGAGGGCAAATGTATTGCTTTTGAAATGCACAACTACACCAGCGACATACACCTTTAAGGCATCTCTTCCCGGTGGAGCTGATCCTGGAGTCCTAGATCCTGGAGTCCTAACAGAAGGATTTTAATCTCCTCCCATCACTTCTCAAAATATTTAATTTGAATATTAGTGCTAGCAAAGAGATCTTTGAAAACTTACATCCCATTTTGGTGTCTGATAGGGCTCAAAACTTTTGAAAATATAGCCCTAGTGAAGAAAGTTTGAAAACAACTTTGGCTCTTTGTGCATGATCTAACTCTTACCAAAGCATTCAACGCCTCACAGAGACCAAGACCTGGCCCATGGTGGAGAAGTTAACAGATCCCTGTTGTGGATACATGGAACGCCTGTCACATGAAGTCAAGGTGTTCTCCTTTTGATGGTATTCTTTTTTGCCTGTATATTTTTCTTAGGCTTTCTATTTAGTCTCTGGCTGCTTCATGCCTGTCCTGGCTTCAGCTGGGATAGAGTTCATTTTCTTCCTAGTAACTAGTATAGTGCTGCATTTTGGATTTAGGATGAGACTAATGTTGATAACACACTGATGTTTTAGTTATTGCTGAGCAGTGCTTACACTAAGTCAAGGACTTTTCAGCTTCTCGCACTGCCCTGCCAGCAAGGAGGCTGGGAGTGCACAAGAAGCTGGGAGGGGACACAGCCAGGACCCAAACTGGCCATGGGAATATTCCATGCCATATGACATCATGCTGAACAATAAAACTGGGGGGAGTTGGCTGGGGGGGTGGCAGCCCGCTGCTCCGGGACTGGCTGGGCATTGGTCAGTGGGTGGTGAGCAATTGCATTGCATGTCACTTTTGTATATTTTTTTATCATTATTATTATTTTCCCTTCCTTTTCTGTCCTTTTAAACTGTCTTTATCTCAACCCACGAGTTTTACCTTTTTTCTGATTCTCTCCCCCATCCCACTGGGGGGGAGTGAGCGAATGGCTGTGTGGTGTTTAGCTGCCTGCTGGGCTAAACCACAACAATGCCTGACTTGCTCTGATACTTATAGATGCTCTCACACAGATAATCTGGGGGAGAAAAAAACAAAGGAAGATTTTTTTTTTTTTTTAAAGTTCCATTTAACAGTGCTCTTTAAATTGAATTCTACCCAGAATAAAAGAAGGGAGGAACAAATAAGATAAAGGCATAAGGGCATGGCTGGGGATAGATACCACCCAGTCTTTTATAACAAAATGTTACAATAAACATATAACATTGGGAAATAATTTGCCTTAAGGTTGATGTATTTCAACTGCTTCAATAAGCAATTGAGTTTAGGTGGGTGATGTTTTATGGCTCCAATAAGAAAGGCTAGCTTTCTGGCACTGCTAAGCACTGGAGACTTAACATTAGCTTTTTATAAGAACAGAAAAGTTGTAAAAATCTGTGCACCAAATTCTACACGTGGGAAAAAAAAAAAGTCTTTCAATATATGTGCTTTAAAATGGCCTGTTTATGGGATTTTAATTTTTTTCATTTACACTGTGATTATTCTTTCAGGTTAGGTGTAACAAAAGGATCTATGGACCTTCTAAGAAAACCTAATGTCATATTTTTCTAGAACTCTTTTCTGTATTTCCATACCTTTTATCCTCATAATTCCTCATATAGTCACGGGACCCCCAATCAGATCAGGATCCCACTAGGACAGAGTCAACTGTGCAGATACTTCATTATGTAAGTGTCCACCTCCCTGCAATTAGATAAGCAGCATGCAGAAAAGAAGATGATGGCAACTACCAGCTACTAAGGAGCTGAGACGAAGGTGGTTGTACTACATTTATGTTGGTTACTGTATAGGGATTTCTTAAAGAAGTCATTCATACAAATCTGCGTAACACCAACTTCAGAAAGCCCAGTTCTGAACAGAAGAAAAAAATCAGCAGATCCCAAAATGGTATAAATTGCTGCAACACTGATTTCAGTGCTACTGGATTTCCAACAGCTGCAGGTATCATAAATCAGTGTCCCTCACTAGAGCTTCCCCAATCTGTGGCTGCTGAGCACCAGTCCCTCAATGCCCAATTTCTTTCCTCGGAGTATGACACTGTTCAGGATAGATGTTAGGATACAGGAGTTACCAGTGTGAGCACGTCAGAGAGTGTACTGGGGAAACTGCCTGTAAGGGCGAGGAGAAAAGTCAGTTATCAGTCATTTCTCATCTCTGTTTTGCAGGCATTAATAATGCTAACAGGGTTAATAGCTTTCTGCCTGTCCACTAGCAGCTAAGCAGAAAGATATCAAAGAAAAATCTAGGTCACAAATAACTTTTACTTATGCCTTTTCTTTAAGCCTGTTTGAAGGAGACATACAGGTATGCTCCTTTACCTGGGGAACTAAACCACCTGTGAAAAATACAGTCCTTGTAAAGTCTCTGGAGTGTCAGCTTTACTACTTCTTAGTAAAATGAGGACACCTGGTTCTTCTCACCTTCTTTTCTGGTTAAAAGGACACTAGTTTTTATTAAGCCTGCACAAGTTGGGACAGCATTGGTTTGCAGGAAAATAGCCGACGATTTGAAATTCTAGTAGTTTCTTAAGAACAGTTCAACTGCAGCACAAATACCACTCAGTCTTTCAAGTGTTGAGTAATGCTGGTTGTTTTATGTTACTTCAGTGGATATGCAGTCACTGTAAGAATAAAGAGCCAGAATACACGTTTCTGCCTTAGCAGGACTTTGAAAACTTCTAGTGGTTTTCAGTCATTTATATTTCAGTAGCAATTATGTTTCCAGATACAGTAAAAATTATTTAGCAGCTATCTGGCATATTAGCACAATTATACATTTAATGTCCATACACCAAATATCAGTTAAAAAAAAAAAAAGTAATGGGATTTCTAGCACTAAATCTTCCAGATTCACAGAACTCAAAGTCTTCAGGATGGACTCCATTTGTGAGTGAGAGAAGAAAAAAAACCAAACCAACCAAACAAAAAAAACTCACAAAACCAAAAATCATCAAAAGTCACAAAGCAACACAGTTTCAAGTTTTATTCCTTTTAAAATTTCAGGCCCAATACAGTTGGCTATGTTAGACAGCATTAAACTAGTGTCTTTAAGACTTGTTTTTGTTAAGGTTATTTTCAAATTATAGGGATATTTTTCTTTTCCGGACAAATATTTGGTCTTCTGTACACATTAAAATGTTCCATAGTTTGCTAAAAAAAAAAAAAAGCAAGATTTATTCCTATCTGTGCCACCAATTTTCTCTGCAGCACTCCATGGCACCTATAAAAAGTATTCATCATTATTAGTATACCATAACAGCCTCAAAACTTGTAGTAAATAGGGTGTTTAGGAGCAGCATTGGCAAATGCTGCAGCAGTTTTGCAGAGAGTGATATAGAGGAAACATTAAGCTTGTTCAGCTGATACAGCATCACTGGCTACTGACACCGCACCAAAGTCCGCGAGCTCTGGATCTGGCCCTTGGGTCAGGCTTATAAGCATACCACTTCAACAAGCATGAATTAAGCACAGCTCCAGTAAAACATGTGGTATTACTTCAGACACTCAGGCAGTAAAAACTGTTACACCCCAGGGTAAGGAAGAAGCAATAGCTGTTTTAAACAGATGAAAATCTATGAAACTCAAATGCATCCCATGGCTGCTGCCATCTTGCTGAAGCAAACACACCACCTCAGGCTTTAAGCTTTAGCTAAAAGTATGGTCTAGCCCTGCTTGTTTAAAATTTGCAGCAGTCTGGTTTCTGTCTTCATCCTCCTTTTCTGCCATTCCATATGCATGCTGCTGACTTTTACCTTGTTATATTACTCTGTATTCAGTCTAGCAGTTTCCTACCTCAGTGAATTTCTACACATCAGATTTTGCTTTCACAACCAGAGCTATATTTAGCAACAGAACCAGGATTTTTCCTCATCTCGTCATTCAAAAGTTTTATTTTTCCTTCCTGTAAATTGTGTCCTGGGTCTGAAGATTTATCAGGCCTGAGTCACCCGTAACGCACTTATCACATTGCTGTGCTCTCTGCAGAGACACTCGGGGTAATAGTGGCCCAGCCCATGCACAGCTTTGGTGATAACTCTTCAAGCAGCAGAATATTAGTGTCTGAGTCGGTATCCACTGGAAAACAATTGTCGAAAAAAAAATTACTTCTGACTTCACAGGGGTGCAAAAGTGAATCCTTCACTAATGTTACTTGTTCAGCACCATTTTTTTGGTTTTCACCTGTTTATCTAATGGCCTTTGTTGTTAATCTCTTGTAGCTGAGTCAGGAAAAACTCATGTATTTAGAACTATCATTTTTGGCGTTCCTTTGAGAGCTAACTCCCAGAGGCACCATTTGCCTCTATCACTATGTATACATTTTTTCTGCTCCTTAGTGTTCCCTTCAAGGGTTTTTATTTCCCCTGCATCAGACAGATCAATCTAGTGGCAGCTAATGTCTGGTTATAGGAAAAATCTGTTACAGAAAGTCTTAATGCGATTTGTAAAAAACACCCTGTACTTTCTCTTCTGTTTCTTGCCTACCAGCACTCAACTTCCCACTCCAGACAATAACTCCACTCTGATTTCCTCCTACTGCAGACAGCTCACTTCACTTTGTACCCTACTTGTTGAGTAGCAGCAAGGTAGCATGTGGGTTTGTTCTGCTACAGCTTGAAGTGGTCAAGCATGGGATTTTTATGCATGCAGCACCACCCAGAAGTTTAGTTAAGCTGGGACAGCACTACATTCTAGTATACTGTATCTTTATATAGATATTGATCACTTTTGGGGAAGAGCAATAATTTTACTACACTAAATTGAGGTTGTTTGCCCCTAATTGCCTTCCTCTGAAGTTTGCTCTGCTGACCTCCCCAGCTCCCCCTCCTGCTCAGTCAGAAACTGCTTCCTTTGTAAAACAAGTAGATAGCTTGTGTGACAAGGTTTATCA
>VYZV01005653.1:33382-66519 GCA_013401275.1 Pandion haliaetus | reverse complement strand
GTAGAGGAAACCCCATAGAAGATGAGGTACGGGATACAGAAGCACTGTCACTGGAAGCTTCCCCAGCACATCCTCTTCTCTTGGGTTTTTACATTAGCTGGGTGGTGGCACTGAGTGTTTTCATGGAGAATCTGAAATAGAATATTGTTATTAGGGATCCGGAGCTTTTGAGTAAGACTTAAGACATTAGGAGCTGTGTAAACTAATTGCAGTTCTTGCAATTTATATTTTACAGAAGAATTCTGTCTGCCAGGTACCTGATGAGGTTTAAGAGCTTGGCTTCACACAGCAGAGACTGAAAACAGTCAACAGATTTCAAGANNAGACTTCAGTACATGCTGAATACGGTACATCATAAGGTTTCTTCAAAATTACAATATCCAAGTCCAGTCATGTTCCAGTGTATTTTCCAGCTGAGGGCTTTCGGAGGCTCATTGTTTCTGCATGTGTTTTTATGGAAGTATTTGTAGCTGTATGCTCGTAAGCAGGCTTTGATGGCTTTCANTGACAGCAGCCAGAGAATAAATAAGAGTCCGTTACAGATACGGACCACACCAATCCCCAGATCCCCATACAGAAGTTTGGTTTAAATCACAACTGAGTTCATATGGCCTCTGATTAGACTGACAGGTAGGAGGTAGTCAAGGAAGAAATCAAAATAAGGTCTAACCCCACCCAAATATTGCAGGTTAGAATGCTCTAGTTCTTATTGCCATCTCCAGAAGCTGTAATAATGTCCAGATGAGTAATCTGTTTCACTTCTTCTTTATCTGCACAGCACATGTTAAATTATACATTGTCTTGCTGACCCCTCTGGATGACAGCAACAAACTCCCTTGAACAGCTCATGCCTGACATTTCCTAGCAGATTTGCTAATTAGCAAGGGGCAAGCCTATTTACCATGCAGGGTTTATTTCTGTTGTTTCATTATTGACATGTTCTCTGTTTGCCATGGTGAAGCATCTTTCACAAGTGCAATTAAAATACATGCGTTGACTTGCCCTTCTTTCTCTTTCCTAGAAGAATTATCCTGCTGTCTAGTGTTTTCCTGCTGCTTATACATGCCACTCACAGTTCTTGCAGAAGGGAAGATCAAATCCATCCAGAAACAAAACAAATCCATATTGCATTCTGGCAGCATGGATTTATTCCATCAAATACTTCTATGTCAACACACAAAGCCACATGAGACCCTGCTTCAGTCTGAGTTTTCAAATATGGCCAAGATGCCCTGGACATTTCTGATGGACAAGATTAAGCTTTTCACTAGAGATTAGAGTGCCCATAATGTGTGGGAAAGCATGAAGCAGTCACTGTTTGGACTAGAGAGTCTGGGACTTTGAGGACTTCATTTTTGCCTTAGCATAAACTAAGAGCTACATGTTTTAGCTACATTTTGTAACTAGGAATACACTACAACTCAAACAAATACAATTACTATAATGGACTGTATTGCATTACCTGTCCTGTCTTCAGCATTAACAGGTTTTTTCAGACATTGCTGAGTGTCTTGCAGAGATCAAGGACTATGCACCTCCTGAAATTATTTCTGAAGAAATTACATGCTCTGAGACTCCAGAACGCTTGGTGTAGTGCTTCCTATTTTGACAAGGAGAAGAGCTGCAGTTGCACAACCTTTGAAAAATGGTCCAATAACAATTTAGCCTGGATTTACTCCCATATACTGCATTTGACCTCGGTTTGCAGGTAGAAGACAGAAAAAGATAACTAAACCACTTAACAGCATCCAGATACATAGCACTACTTGAGATAAACATCACAACAGAATGCTTCCTGTGTGCCTCAATAAAATTAATTCATTCCTTACCTAATAAGCTAGGAAACAATCCTATCTCAAGACTTATCCCTTAGAGTGCTGACTGAAAAGTTTCTGTTGCTCCACATATCATTAGCCTAAGTATATAAAGCCCTTTCCTGGGGTGAAAAAGCCTTTGTTTGCTGAGAAGTAGCAGAAACAGCCAGAAAAGATCAATTTTACACTTCAAGATTTATAAATTATTTAAAGAAATCCTTCCTGAAGGCCATGTCAAATAAAGACATCAACTGTAAGTCAGTTGAAGCAAGCCACGAACTAAAAATAGTCTGCTTTATGAATTGATGTATTTATCTGAGTGTTCAACTGTTACTGCAGGTGCCAAATATGACATACACTTTCATGAGAAAAAAAAAATAAAGACTGCAGTTCCATTGAGTATTTTGAGCAATACTGTAGCAGCCTATTTTATGTATAATATATTTTTTATTGGCTAATGAAAGAGGTCTGGTCCTTCAAGTCTCAAGTGAGAAAAATACTATTGATGCTTGCATTTTGAACAATACATGCCTCAAGCCAAGTACCTAATTCTACAACCAATGCCCAAGCTAAAGCAGATCAGTTGTCAAATATACAAAACATCACCTGACTTCAGCTGAGTTCCTCTGCAGATCCATGAAGGTAGGTACCCAAACACAGATAGGTTGCTAGTGTTAATTTACTACCTTTTTCTTAGATTGGGGCCTCATTTGAGAGCCAAGACCAGCACCTACATATGAACATTTTGCTTGACTCACCATATGCACACTGGGAGAAACCCCTCACCCATCCTTTGCATCAATATGATCAGGAAAACATAGTGATGGATGATCCAGAAATAAAAAAACATCATTTATCAGCTTGCCTCAAGCCTGAGATTATTTGCTTTTTCCATAGGTACTAATCTTTCCTGACAAGAAGCTTTTGATCAACTGCTTAGACAACAGAAAGCCCTAATTTGCGCTGCCAGCAGTAAAGCTGTCTGTTCTGGAGGGCCAACTCTTCCAAACACTCCTGTATGACATCCTTGCTGAGATGGTGATAAAGGGCAGGCTGGCTTGTGAAATCCCCCTAGCTCGCCTTGCTGAAGAGCCATAGCCATCAGTTGTCATCACAGTTGTGGCTTTTTACTTTGAACCAGAGCGTTAAGCATGTTTAGAGATTGAAATCAGTGCAACTTTTCCTGCTAGCACAAAATAAAGCAAGTTACTTTTAAGCAAGCTCCCCTAGAACAACAGTGTGCATAGACAGAGCAGGTGAGAGTGTAATTTGGATCCTGTAAACAAAATACGATTTACCACCATTTCCTCAGCTGATACCTACTGATCTGATACTCTCAGACCACCCTGCCAAGCTGAAGTGCAGCAGCGAGTTGTCACTGCAGCAAGGCAATCCTTGAGTTCTTGGCTTCCANAGAAAAAAAAAAAAAGAACTTGAAGCAGGTTTATGAAACACTCCTGAAGATTACCTTAAACTAAAGAAATGGAATAAATCTGTGGATAGACAGGTTGCTTGTGTGTGCCAAGCATCTGTTTAGGGATCATATATTTTTAGATGACTCCTAGTCTCAGGCAGGACCCATTTTAGATCATACCGTCACTAACCACCCCTTATCTCCCATGGCTACTTTTTAATATACCTCCAGGATATTGAGCAAGAAGCCACACCAATTGCTTCTGCAATAAGTTACTGTAGGAAGATTCAGAGCAGGTAAAAAGAAAGCACTGCCAGATAAATCGAAGCAATTTTGTTCAACCTTCAGGATGTCTCACCCGGGGTGAGCACTAGGGACCAAGAACATAAGGCATCTTCAGAAAGGTATCAGTAGTCTTAAACTTCACAACTGCTCCGTCGGGGCAATAGCAAGCCAAAGCTCCAGGAAAGTTTGGATTCAGTCTCAAATCCAGTCACTTTATGCTTACTCAGATCTTGCTTTGTCACCCCCTCATTTACTGAAGCCTGATCAGACACTACTGTGATTACATTAGCACATCTTCAGAGGCTTACAGCTCCCACCACTGGGGCACAGCAAGTCTCCATTTGCAGGCTGATAGCCCACAACAGTTTAACAGGTGAGTTAAAGCCAACCCCCTTCTCAATAAGCTGCACCATGCACACATGGAAGTCACCATCTCTCGGCCAAAAGGGCAGAAGCTCATTAAAATACGCTAACAAGGTCTTTTTACTTCACCTTTAATCTAGGAAGGAAGTTGCTTCTGTTTTCTCAGTTTCCCTTAGAGTCAGTCACTCCTGCCAGGGAAAGTATTTGATGGATTATTGTATCTTTCTTCCACCACCTTTTAATTTCTTAATGTTTGATTTCTGTCTTGGTAAAGAGAGAAAAAGCCAATTTAAAACAGACAGCAAGCATTTCCCCAGTGACCTGTGAAAGAAAGCTTAATTAACACTTGGAAATCCCTCACATATCTCAAAATCACTCAGCACTCGTGGATAGGCTGCTGCTCACAGCTGCCTTAAACACAGGCTTGTGAGTTGATTGTTACACTGAAATTAGTATTAATGTGTCTGTTAATAACAGCATCCCAATATCCCTTGTAACCAAGCTAGCACTGTCAGCATATTTACTAGGGCTAACACAGTTAGAAGCACAGGAAGTCTTGGACCAGGAAAGCAAAACAAGGACAGAAATCTCTGGGTCTTGCTGTGAAATCAGAAGTGGTATTGATCAGATTTTTGGTGTTTAAGAAGCCCATACCCCCAGGATTTGGCAGGATGAGTTATTCCTCAAGATCATAAGTCCATAGCTCCATTATCCTCTGTTCTCCTGCTACAAAAATCAGGAATGACCATTAGCCACTACCCTGGCATTGCTGAAGTGGTGGCTGCTGCTTGTTTCCAGGCTTTTCCCTTGATGACAACCCACAAGGTTATGAATGTCACCAAGCTAGAGGTCAGGCTAAACATTTCAAACTAGACTTCAAAATGTACGCTATAGAAATTAGCCACAGATTACCCAGAGACACTACCTCATCCAAACACCCCAAGGCACAAAGGCAGCTCCTTCCTTGCCAGCAAACCCCTCAGGGATGCTTCACAATTAGCTGCCTCCTAAATTGCACAGTACTACCTAAAAATCCATGCTGCTTTAAGACATTGCAGCTGTTCTCAGGCAACAAACACAGCTAATCACCTTAGAAAAGCCTGTACCACATTTACAGATTGTGCAGCCCCCCCAAAGAAACCCCAGAGCTCCTGAGACCACAGAAACAAAAAAGCTCCTACACCTGCAGGGGGATTAAATACCCCGAGAGCAAAGGGTGGCTGAGCAAGATTGGCTGGGCAGGAGGGCACTGGGGAGGTAGGGCTGGGCAAGAATAAATGCAGGTGGTAACGTAGGATGCGCCAGGTGTATCTGGGTTGGAGCAAAACCCCAGCTGCTAAAAACTGGTATCCTTTGTTTGAAGATGGGATTGCAGTTTTTATACTGAAAGGATCATCAAAAGGAAACCGCAAAGAATATCAAACACTTTCTATGAACACTTTTAAATTGCTTTAAAATACAAATGTCCTTGATATGCTTTAGTTGGAGTCAAAATTTAAATATGATCCTGGAGCAGGGTTTTTTTCAAGGTCAGAAGCCCATTTATGATCTGAACCTCCTCAGAAGTGAGCTTTGTTCTCTCCTCCATCTCTAATCACCTTTTTTTAAGCTTTCATGGCTCAGTCAAAACACATTGTATTTTAAGCCAGACCAAACAAGAGAGGAGATAGAAAAAGCTACATTCAGGAAGCGGCATTCATAGAAATAAATAAATGGAGGAGACTGCAGCTGACTTTCTGTTTTATATCTTTTTGATTAGTTTGGAAAACAAAGTAAATGCCGTATGTACAAAGCAATACAGGCTTTGTAAATCTCCTTTCATTCCAATGGTGTGGTAAAGTGTGTCACATTTTCCTTTATTATGCTGCTTCCTCATGGACTTAAAACTTGGATACAATAAACAAATCCACTCAGAACTGAAAGCTGAATCTTGGCAGACAGGAAAGATCAGTTTAATATTAAAATAAAGGATTTTGGCTTGCTGCACAAAGAGCGGTCCAGACAGAATAGGAGTGAATGTGTCTTTAGCCTTATTTGCACCACCACAGTCCTGAAACGAAAGGTTTTCAAAGCTGCATTTTCCAGATGATGAATATAGTTGTACAGAGTTAATTGATCATGGGATAGATATCCAAGGCTTCTCCATGGAATTAGGAAGAATCTGAGTCTTTAAAGACACTGAAATTCAACTGAAAGTCACCTGGAATAATAAAATGTGCAAGGAGCGCTTGAGGCTGTCTGGAAAACTTCACATTACTGTTCCTGGGGTGGCTGATCTGGCTTTACGCTGACCCAATAGCACATTAAAAGCCCACCGAGGACTAGATTTGGCCTTTTTGTCTCAAACGGCCAAAGAAGTGCATCTGCATATGCAGCCTTCAGCTTTCTGCATCCCTTCTGCTTTTCAAGTCCTGTTCATTTCTCCTTTTGGTCTCCCGAAAAAGGTTATGAGCCTCACCCCCCTTGTCAGTGATGATTTTGCTATGGCCCCAAATTGTCAGGGATAAATACATTTCTTAGAAAGTCCCTGGGCTCTCATTCTAGCTTTCCAGTTGAATTTGTGTGGGTTGAAATCAGTTCTTCAGATTATTCTAATTTCTGGTCTTTCTCCATCTGTGACTTGCAGATTTGTCCATCATAAAAATGGCAGTGGGGCGATGAATGGTATTAATAGAAGCAAATGATTTTACAAGCTTCAAAAAATGCCATAAATCTAACCCTTAGGGCTAAATTTTCATACCAGAGTGTAGTTACAGCTGGGAAAGCGACTGTAAAAATGAACCCTTTTTCCTCAATAGATTTGCTCACGGGGGATGAAATTAGTACCTCCAGACCAGTATCTCTCAACAGAGAGCTTGAGTGAGGGTTTGTAATAATGCGGTCCTTAAACGGCGGCCAGGCTCCTGCTCACCCCTATCGCACGGCCCCTGTTGTCACTGGGCTCACGCTGTGGTTGGGGTGCTCTGCAAGCACAGCCCAACCTCTGGCCAAACTCGTCACCGTGAACACAGACCCACAAACAAGCGCCTGATGGTGGAAGCTTACTGCCTGCCAGTGGTGGTCCGTATGGGTTTTCTTACCCTCCGGTGACTTGTGCTAAAAGGGAAGCAATTTACTTCTCTTTTAGGGTATAATCCCTCACATTGCCATCAGGAAAAGGCCCACCGTGGGCAGTTACAGTCCCTGAATGCGATCTGAGATGCCAGCAGACTCAGAGAAAGGGCCACATGGAAATTAAGTGGCAGCATGGGTCAGCATACGGATCACTGCAACACAGCACAGATTATTCTGTAGATGCTTCACCAAGAAATAACAGCTTGAATTTTTGTCTCCTGAACAGGAGTGAGACTTCGGTGCCTAACCCTTGATGCTTCCACTTACAACTCAATTTTCAAAATGTCTTGCGTGTACCAAAACACTTCCAACTGCATTTTGTCTCCTGAATTCAACACATCAGACAAGTCAAGAGCTGTGAAATAAATTGCTGAAACATCCTTGCAGCTTGAAAGCTGTAGAATTTTTACCTTCAACTTCATTTCATGAAGACAACAAATACTTTCCTATTCCCATCAAGCCTCTGTTGAAAAGCAAGCTGATGCTCCATTAATCACTAGTGTGATGGTTAGTCATCGGGAAAGCTAACATTTCTCCCCCTGTTATAATCACTGAAACATCAGGGGACGAATTGCTAATTGGGAGGTTTTTACCAAATAGTAGAAACCACTAAGTGGCTGGCTGTCAATTAAAACTCTAATTCCATCTGAAAGTGACATTGTTAACAAAGCTGCTTTTGAATGGCAAGGAATTTGAACTAACAGATTAAGAAATAGAAATTCAGTAAGAGACTGACTGGGTCAGGAGCCTGGTTTGGAAATCACAGCCTCCCGCAGCCTGGCGAGGGCTTCCAGCAATTTAACACTGCTGACGGGAGTTTTCTCAGCTCCTGATCCCAAATTGTTTTACAAATATGATGGAGTGCTTGCAGATAGAACAGCGGATGCACAAGAAGAGGATCTGCCTTCCCCAAGGTTAGATAATAAGCAGACGATGTCCAAGCACCAGCAGCAGATGCCAAGTACTGCTAGGACTTTTCATTACTTCAGGTCAGGCACTGAATTACTCCAGCTACCTGTGTTGAATAAGTGATGTGCTTTTGCTCTTGCATGACTAGCAGAACGTGTACAGCCATGCGGCGTTCCTGGGAAGGTGCAGGGAGAGGGCTTCAGCACACGCTTTTGCTTTGCTTGAGACTGAGCGAATCTGCATGGAATTTTTGTTTTGTTGAAAATGCTGTCTTTGAGGTCAGATAGCCTTCATGACATTTGCTCTTCACCCCTCGTTTAAGTTATTCTGCGACTGAGCAGTTCTCTATCAGCCATGAGTCTACTGGGGACCCTCGGGGGCTCCCAAATTTGTACACCTCCAGTTTGGGATTTGAAACATTTGGGAAAAAACCCTGAGATGCCGTTTACTCCATGTAGGAACTTTCCCCATTCTGCCACACGGTGACATTTCTCACACTCCAGATTTTCAGCACAACATTTTTTTGTCACTTTGCTTCAAAAGAGCCCATATTCCAGTGGCACTAAATGCAGATGGTTCGTGAAGCTTTGTGATCAGAAGAGCACAGAAAACAGCACAGAAAACCCCCGCTATCGAGTGATGTAGCAACAGGGGACAAGTGGGAAACCTGTGCTGCCTTCAGAAACATCTCCTTCAGTGTCACCTGCTCCCCTGATTGCAGGGAAGCGTGCTTCCACCATGATCTACTTGTTTTCTGGCTTTACAAAAAAAAGCAGCGTAGCAAGCTGCAGTTTGACCTTCAAGATCTTGCTGTGGTTGGGACCGAGGCAAACAGTTACTTTCAGTCAGTCTTTCCCATTAGATTTCCCAAGCGAGGTACGCCTGGACTAAGCAATTCTTCTCTATAGAGTTCAAGGTGCCTCTGACCCAGTCTTCTTTCTTAGAAAATCAGAGATATTTTTGCACATAAGGGAAAATCAAGGAACACAAAGCCTGACACGAACACTTTCTAATCTCTTTATTTCTGTACCAGTTGGAATCCACTGCCTGCAGAAAACAGATCAGTAAGAGGCTCCTTTCTGTTGGAAGCCTAAAACACAAAGCTGCAGATGAACAGGTTTCATACATTTTCTCTTTTTTTATGTATAATATGGAAAAAATAGATGCAGGCTCCAAAGTACAGATCACATTTTTCATTATAGGTATGAACTCACTGCACTTACACTCACTTTCTGTTCCTGACAGTAATCCCTATATTTTCAACAACCAGAGACAAAATTAGATTGTATATTTTGCAAACACATTTACTTTTTCGTGCTTTATATGCTCCCTGTGCTGATAATTGAATCCAACTTGCATTAATATTTATGAAAAATCTCTTACTGATGTCAGAAGTACCTGGACCAAGCACAGGGTTTCTTGACAAAAGAGGTTTGCATTTTTGTATTATCATTTGCAAATATGTGACCTAAATAATATAAAGTGTGTTATAGTATTTATGCCACATCAAACACCGGTAGAAATATAGGATTCCTGTGTACAACTGCACATCCATGAGCCTATATAATGAAAAGGAATATTAAAATGTTAATATCAATTCTGGTGATTAACATTTAGTAGCAAATAAAAATTTAGATTACCAAAAGATATGGAATCTAATGTGTAAAGTTGACAGTTAATTTAAGTTGGCAAATAGCTGTATGAGAACTGGAACTGGTACTTGCAAACAATCTTTTACCATGACTTTCTCTTGTTTTTTTTTACGTTTTCGCTGGGCATGAATCTATGAAGCAAAATTTTAAAACAGAAAAGTCATTTAGGAGCAACTTTAATGCTTTATTTTAAACAGGTTTTATAATAATAAAAAAGAAAACACGTTTTGAACAGAAAATTTGAAACATTTCGCCCTGAATGTTTTACCCTTATTCTCTTACACTTACTTATCTACATGGGCTTTCAGGGAAGCTGAGGTTTCTGGGAGTAAGCAGCTCTCCAGGATAACTAGTGAATACAGAGATGATGTCTGAAAAGAAAACATCCCATAAAAATACCTGTGTAGTTTTTTAAAAACATTTTAAGCAGGAAATGTGAGGTTTAAGTCAAACTAGACTATTTTAAAAGTCAGTGGATGAAACCAGCCACAGCAAATGGCTCTGCGTGCAGTGCTGCATCCACTGCAGTGCTGGGGAGTGGCAGGAAAATCTCCTCCATGAATATTTCCTTTGGGCCATGAAAGACAAGAGTGGGTAGCTGTGTTGGCAGGTCACTCCATCCCCCAGCAGCGATGGTTCGGATCGCTGTGCGGCACCCAGCCAGCCAACACTGAGACCTAGCAAAGGAGGGTCCCGCTCCCAGTTCCCCAGTCCCTGCACCTCATCCTGCCGGGCGAGTTGGTGGTAATTCCCAAATTCAGCCACCTCGGGCACGTGGTTTCTGCCTCCCGTGGAAGCGAGAGTGGGAGGAGGCTTGAGTGCCTGATCAATATTCTTAGTCATAGCTGGGTTATTTAATTATCTGGGGATGGGCTTGTTTTAAACCACATTTTTCAACTCAGGCTATTAAAAAGCTTTTCCTATAAATATCCCTGCTGTTCATCAAGACCCAGGGGAGGGTCCCTGCACTTTCATAATCTAATTTGTGGGAGCGGGAGTTCAGCAAAGAAATGCAGCTGAGCAGGAAGCTTTTCAGCCTGAAAGCCAGCTGGAACCCCCCCTACACTCCAAAGCCTCCATTTAGACCCAGCCTGCTAAGGAGGTGCCTCCTTTTCAGCCTCCTCTGGGCCAGGCACCTCCAGTGAGCCATGAGAGCTCCATCTCCCCTCGGGAATGTGGCCCCCAGTACGGGGTTGCCTGGAAGGCTGTCAAGAGCCACTTTGGCTAATTGCAATCCTGGCTTAAAAGCATCAAGGGTGCAAAGCAACAGCAGCCTAATGCAGGACCAAAGGTTAATGCACAATTACACGAAAGCATTTAATCTCACAGAAAACGAAAGGCGCATTTATTTATTTATTTGCTTGGTTTTGTCCCTTTAAAAGGAAAAATCTGCTCCACAACCAAGGAACAGCGCATTAAAAAGGAAACACCCCCTTCTCCTGAGCTCCTGTGTTCCCTGGCAGATGCCTCTGCTGTTTCTGCAGTGTCCTTGGTGGCATTACGGCCATGTCTCCCATCGCAGGGCATGCTGACACAGCCCTGAGCAGACATTGCCTCACCGGGCTCTGCCCCGGGCTCAGGGGATCCCTGCGGAGCCCAGGGCTCCCATCAGGCTCTGTCTCTGGATAGCATATATAAAAAAAGCAAACGGCAATCAGCTAGCAGGCTGCAGTCCAGAGGAGACTGAACTATTTTGATTAATGAGAGCTGATGCACATCCAAGCCCCACTTTCTCACCATGTGATGTGCAATAAAGAAAACTCCCTGCCAACGACATGACGGGGCAGGAGGGGGAATGAGAGTAATACATCAACTCGGCAGCAGTGCTCGGAAAGGGCAGCATGCCTAAAGACCAGGCGAGACCTTTAATAACAGAAATGTTTTCCTGTGCGGGAGGGTTTTGCTTTCGTGACAGCCCACGCCAGGAAGGCGGCAGGGAGCCGAGGGAAGTTTGTTCCTGGGTGAGGTCTGATGGATGATGAATGATGCTGGCTGCAGCCAGTGGCTCTTTTGGGGACCTGCCACCAGGCTGGGCAGTGACGTCTGAGCTGCAGCTTCTAAGTAGCAGCTTGGCTGCTGCTCTCTTTAATGAGTTTATGGGCACAGAGCCTGATCCAAAACTTAAGATCACCGAGACTGGCAGCTCACAGAAGTTGGTCCATGTGGGCTTGATCTTCCCCTGACATAAAACTGGGAAGTCCTTGGAACTGTAATAGGTTTGCAAACCAAAGCTGATTTGCACCAGCTAAGCATCTGCCCCCTCCAGCAGATCTGCCTTCAGAGAAACCGGGCGGATTTATGCTTTCAGGGAATCTGACCCTAAACATACAGGGGTTTCTGAGGTGGCAGTCATTCCCTGGTATCAGGGCACTGGTCTGTCTCCTGCATTCATCTTAAAATCTTACCTGCTGTGCCCATCTGCTCCAGATATCAAGATCAATCTTGTCAGTGAATAGCACTGAGATTTGCACACAAAAACGTGCAGTCAATCAAAAAGTTTGTAGAATTGGTTTTTCTCCACCCCTTGTCTGTTGAAGTGCCCAGAGGGTGTTAGCAATGGCTAAAAGGACTGACCTCTCACTTCTGCACAGCTGTTGTTATAATGTGAGTAGCCTTATTCACCTCCCAAAGGGCCAGAGAGCGTATCGCATCAAGGCACTGCCTCGTCAGCGCCGGGCAGGGGAGATCCAAGGGTCAGGGGCGGGAAGAACGGCTTTCTCAGACCCTCTGGTTATCAATTATTTAGTAAAAGACGAGTCCCCGGCAGTACAGCCAGGGCAAATCTTGTCTGATGAAAAAAGCCGTAAAGTTTGAAGAAAAGAAAACTCCACGTGGTGCTCAGCACATGGTGAAAAAGGAGATGCAGATGGTCCAGTGCAAGCCAGGCTGCAAAAGGGAGACAGAAACACTCTGTTGCCTTTACTTCAATCTTGTGCCTGTTCATCCTCTTCCCTAAATTACCGGTCATTGATTTGTGCCCCTGTGCACTTAAGGGCAGACAAAGTTTATCTGAGCTGGTGCCAGCCCCGGAGCCTTCGCACAGCCGGGTTTTTCGTTGTGGTCAGCACGCTGCGGATGACTAAGACATTTCTGATTAATGGGAGGAGGTAGAGTCTGCTCAAGAAAGCAATAAAACACTGAGCCAGAAAAGCAAGTTTTGGCCTGACACATGCTGTAATATTTCAAGTGGTGATAATCTACAGGAATGAGATATACTGTAAAGCTGTGATGGGCTATGTAGGGAACTCATTATAAAAGCAAGTAGGATTCAGCACCTTCCAGGGCATCTGGGGTCCAACACTATCTAATGTATTTCTCCTCCTGGTAACTCTCTAAGGAGAGAATTACTGTTACCTGCATTTTAGAGACAGAGAATTTAGATTTATCCCAAAGACCATGTTGAGCAGAACAGAGAATGAAACCTCAGTCTCCTTAACCAGAGCTTGGTGTCCTAAAGACTGAGCCATCCATCTTTCGACAGGTGCCTGCAGAGAAAGCAGAAGGTGAGCAAGCTGTGAGCAAACTTTACATCCTTTCCTGCATCTCCTTTGACCCTTCACATCCAAAACATGAGCAGCGCATCACGGGACTGGTGGGAAGATGCCTTCCCATACACAAGGTCTGATATATCAGCTGCATCCCCGGGTAAGCAGGGACTGCCACCGAGGCCGAGGGTCTGCAGGTTGGGGTGCAACGTTCCCGATTTCCCATTTCGTGACTGATGTAACAGAGCTAAACCAGAGCTGCCTTCAGGCAAAACACAAGCACTTAGTGGCTCAAAGTGCACTGGGTCCCGATCCTCATTTGCAGTAATGTCATTTTACACCTGCCATTGCATCTGACTACTTTAAGGATCTTGCCAGAAATAAGAAAAACCCAATAGATACTGTTTGTACGTACATATCTCATCCTGTCTTTTCCCCATATCTGAAATGAGTATTACCAAGCTAAAAGCCAGAGGTTGAGTTCCCCTTGAAGATCTTGACAGGTACCGTGCTTGCCATTAGTGAAACATCGCTTTTACCAACAGATTCCTCATCAAGACCCTCCGTGCAATGTCGTATCAATCGCTGAGCAGGCAGAGGGGCCGGGGAGCACCTGCGCTCCTCATCTCGGTCCCTGCGGCCACGGAGCCTTTATTAGGATGCATGGGAGAGGCTGTTGATAAGTGATGTCCGGGAGCCAGGCAGGCCCTTGGCTGTTTGCACTGGGTATCAATAAAGCTGTTTTAGCAGCACAGCTGCCATCTCCCTGGACGGTGACTGCCAAGCAGCGAGGCTGTTTCTGGCAGGGGGAAAGGGGGAGATCAGCTGGGCTCTTTTCCTCTGCGGTGCTGTCAGTGGGTCATTTTCTACCAGGGCATGAGGCTCAGGGCACACGGGGTGGTATTTCCCAACGGGCAGTCACTAGAACAAAGGAGGGTCCTGCAGTTTCAGATGAAAGAAGGAACTGAGCCAGTTTGCTTTAAAAAAAAAAAAGAAAAAAGACACACTTTTGTGGATAGTCTGGTTCTAGAGGTGCAAAAGGTAACAGCAGAGCCATTACGCCCACACAGAAACGTGCAAGCCACCAACATCTGCCAATGGGAACAGACTGCCCGCTATCTACCGCAGACTGACTGTGATTTCATCTGTCTTTATTTTTAGGCTCTCAATTTGAAACAACTCAGAGAGAGACAACCGATGGAAGGAGAGCGCTTGGGGTTTTCTAAAATGCAGCCCTCTTAATAGCCACAAAAGGCACTCACCCCAGCTTAGCAGCTACCGTAGCCCTGGACCAGACCCAGATAAAAAACATGATGCTGGATGTCTCTTTTAAACTCCCAGCTCCTCTCTGAGCCCACAGAGCACCCAGCACTGCTCCATGTCTGAAAAAAAAAAAGAAACCCAAAATGAATCAACGAGGAAGAACAGGGTGACTCTGTCATCTATATATAGCCCATAAGTGGTGCCAAGCCAAATGTAGGTTACTATAACATGTGAATCATCCTGCTTTCAAGAGCAAGGTTGAAAATAAGGGATGTGAGAAGGGGGTGGGGGTAGAAGTGGTTATAAAACCCTGCCTTGATTGACTACAAGTTGTGGTTTGCCAACAGCCTCTAGACAGGAGTATGTAGCATGCAATGTGCCTCTTCCCACTATGTTGGAGAGAATCTGCCTGTAATTCCCAAGCAGTGTGCCAGCAAAGTACTGTAAATATGCCAGCACTGACAAAAGAAATCCGAACAGCTTATCTGGTTGAAGATCTATGGCTGATTCCCTGTAAAACAGATGGAAGTGTTTCCTAATGGGCAGGGCACGAGACTTGTAGGGCTGATTTCTTTCTTAATTCTCGTTCTTCTCTTAGCTCCAATCTCTGTGTCAGTGGAAGGGGTTTAAAGATAGCGACCCCCTTTTTAAATTCTCTTTGAGACTGAGTAATGAAAAATGCAATAGAAGGAGGTAAGTACCACAAGTAGTTAGCGTCAGTGGGTACCAGCAATGCTAAGAAACAGATCCAGAAATTATGAATAACTTGGTCTTTTAGCTTAAATGCACCCAACTGCAAAGGGGCAGCATCCGCTGGGGTCCTTGTGCAGGTCTCAATGCCATGATGTGATGCATTAGGGAGTCTGTTCTCTTATGGATGTTTTACGACCCATGTGCAAATGAGGTGATGCAGTGGGTTACTGTGACTGTTACTGGGAGTTTGGGGCTAGCAGTCCCTGCTCGTGGTGCTTTTTTAATTGGCATAGTCAGTAATACATAAATGCGTGTGCTTTCTCCCTGCTCCTCTAGGTGTGACATTTTTCACACTTAGCAATAGCAGAAAGGTCCCCTGAGCTTTGAGCACTGCTATAAAGGTAGGAGAGAAAGACAGCATACAGGGTTAGCAAAAATAGTGCTGATAAACGGAGAGGAAAATTTCTTATAGGGAGGCAGGAAGGAAGGGAAGAAATTTTAGTGCTAATGCTCCAGAGCAATATAGCATCGAAGCAGAAGAAAAGAAAAAGGTTGCTGCATGAGCAAGTAATACCCCCTGCCAGGATCATCACTGACCTTTCAGAGAGGTAAACCAGAAAGGTCTGCGCCTTTCCTGCAAGAAAACACCCACTGAAAAGAAAGCAAGAGGCAGAAACTAGGACACAAGTTTCCCCTCCAGTAAGATCTCATATGCGGAGGAGAAAGGGCAGAGCAGAGCCTCGCTAACACGCGGGGGCCGCCCAGCTCCTGGTGCCATGCGCTCCCCATCGCATCCCTCCCACTCACCGCGCTGCCGGGGGCTCTCTCCTGCTTCTGCAGTGCAGAGGTCTCCGCGTCCCATGGTCGTTTCATGGCCTGGGGTTGATGCACGGCCACGTTGCTCGCTCAGGGTGTGTTGGAGTGTGCCCCACAAAGCGTCAGCGATTTAAAGCTCTTCCCCCAGATTTGGGGATTGTTTGTTGTCGGAGTCTCCCTAACAGAGAACTGAAGGGACGTGCCAGGAGAAAGGACAGACTGTATCTGGGAGAAGAGAAAAAGAGAGAAAGAGGGAACACATCTGGGCTAAAAATCCCCTCTGGAAGTGAGGGTTAGCTCATGCTTTTATATCACGCCCTGTTTCAGGAGCACTGTTGAAGCAAGCTGCTCTTAGAGGCAGTGAAAGAGATTTTTGCTCCTTGGGGGTCTCCAGGACATGGGACTGCTTCAAACCTTGTGGCTTTTGGCATTTTCCTTGACAGCTTCCCAACAGCTTTCCATGCTCCAACCTTTAGGGATCAACCACCCACTCTAAGGCTTAAGGTAATTCTATTCCTGCTTACATCAAGGAAGGTACGCCATTAATGTTGCCAGGCCCAAGGACTTAATTAGCATTTGCTCTGCAAAACTGAAGTCATCTAATGCAGCTGGTGCTGCCTCTGAACTATCATTAATCCCATCTCAAGCTTCGGTCTTTAGGGTCATTGCAGAAGGGGACTGTAAAATGCTAATGGTCAGAAACCTGATGGGAACCATCAATAGAAAGGCAAAAGGTCTGAGGAGTCCGGTTCAGCCACCAGAAAGAAACCACCTTTATTGTTATTCGTATTGCCTGCTTTTCCTGGACTACTTTAGCCTTTAATTATTTGTCTCACATTAATTTTCACATGTATTAATAGCAGCTAACCAACCCAGCATGATCTTCCTCTGTGTTTGGAAGACTCTGCACCTCGTAGTAAGTGCCTTTTCCCCAGTGGGGTTGTCTGAGGAAGGGAGGAAGAAATGCAATCTTGTGGTCTGCAATGCACTAGCATAGTAATAAAAGCTCTTTGGGGCACATTGTGTGCACAAGAGACCAGCACTCAGTACCGGTTTTTCAATTTTTTTTTTTTTTTTTTAAATCTTTTCAGCCATATTTGTGTAGTCCTTCCATAAATAAGTAGAAACCGTTGCTTGCTAGCATACAGTCCCTTGAGCAAGGGTACAAACGATTAGCATCTGAGTTTGTTTTTTCTAAAATTATATTAAAGTTCTGAAGAATTCAATACAACAAAAAAAAACCCCATTCCTCATAATATTCTCATAAAACTCTATGTCCATTTTTCTTTTGAAAAAATCATAGCCCTACACAGTACACAGCAAAATTCAATGTAATGAAATGTTTGCCATAGAAAGGAAATAGTCTGGAATACGGATGGTAAATATTCATGGAAAGTTGCTAGCCATTAGATATTTGGTGGAAAATATACAGTGACCATTAATAAATTTATACCCAAGGAATACAAATCAAGGCAAGTAGTAGGTATTTGTGCAGTCTAATTGCAAGCAGTTCATGATACAGACACACAGATCTTTCTCTCCAAGTCTTGTTACCAGAGAAGAATTATTCCATATCTATAAATATCTGGCGATACCTGGCCAGCTCGGGCGGCAGTACCGCAAAGGTGCTACAATACAACCACTCCGAAGAGTTTAACATCACTGCGCATGGGAAAATTACGTTTCCAGTCTAATGACTGCTGTGATGAATCATGACTAGCGTTGCATCAGATTCCAGCCCCAAGAGCATCCCCATCTGCCACTGGAGCCAGAGGCAAGGCTCCTCTCCCTTGATCCTTCAATAGCCTGAATCCTCAGGGGACCGCTCTTGGAGAAAGCGGCACAACCAGCACTGCCAGAAGGGCACGAACCGATGAGTACTTGCAATCACACAAGCTCATTTTACTAGTTCCCTCCTCACAGCTGTTAGTTACTACCTCCTCCCTGACATTGCGTACCCTCTACAGGGCACCTCTTCATTTTTATTTTTATTATTCCAGCTCTGATCATCTTTGTTGCTGGATTTCAATGCACAAAAAAATAAAAATACTTAGCCATATCAGCCTAATGACACTGCCAGGTAAATGGAGCATCCGTTGTTTTCAGGATGTGAAAAAAATTAGGCCACACATTTCCCAGTCCCCACAAGGTTCTAAAGAACGAGGTTTTTCTGCAGATAAAATGCATAAAATAACTGCATAGTAGCTCCCATGACTAGTCCTCAGAGTTTAAAACTTAAAGTCTTTTAAAAAAAAAAATCTATTTTTGTATCTGTCTTTCAGAACATGTTCTCTGCATTACATATAAATGCTATCCATTAACATTAATTATGCTTCAAGCCCATTATCACTTAGACATCCATTATCATCCTCCACACCTCCCTTCTCCCCGTCTTCTGATTCACACATGTCTTTAGATGTGCAGCAGCACCACTCAGCTGTTCAGTTCAGGAGTTTTTCACAGTTTCTTAAGGATAAAATATATAAAATCCCCTCCTGTAATTAGGAATTTAAGAATATCCTCCCCCAAGCACGCCTCTGCACGTAGCTGCCTTTCTTCTGAAGTGAGCATTTCCCTGTAACTTCCATGTTCACAAGCTGCACATCAAGGATTTCCCAGTTCCTCTCTAGTTTTCTGAAGGTGGAACATAAAAAAAGCCTCGAAAGCAGTCTAGTGGAGAGCACACTGATGAAACGAATGCTTGGACATGTTTAATTCATCAAGCAGTAGCTGAAATTTTGGGGAGGAGAAGCTCCAGCACAGACTGTCTTGCTGCCTCCCATGAGTCTGGGTCCAGAGCATTTCAGGCTCAAACCTGCAAAGACACGAATGGACGAGGGAGAGGAGTCACCCATATATCATCCATAGCGACAGCAACACTCAAAGCTATAGAAAGGAATCAAGCAGGTTTCTTGCTGTTGGGGGTGTCCCTTGACCTGAACTTTGGTAAAGAGTCCTTTTTTTTTAATATTCCCCCTCTACAGATAAAACCTAGTTATTTTTGATATTAAACATAAATTGCCTTAAAAAGGCCTGATACAAAGAGGTGTCTTCAGGTAGGGGGAGTAGGGAACTCAGACCTTCCCAGAAAGTGAGCTCCTCTGACGTGTCGTCTGTGGGGCAACAAAAATCACATAACTCAGCTAAAGCTGTTCGGCAAAGCCTGAGGTCAAGGCTGAAGCCTGAAGCCCATCCGTCGCGCCAGCTACCGCAGGATGCCATCCTCCCGCCAGAATGCGTTTCTCCTTCATGAACTTCTCTGGTTCTTGGCTTTAAGCAGAACAATCCTTTTGCCAGCACATTTCAATCCTGCTTTTCAACCAGCCGTGTTAAGCACCCAATTTGCTCCAGAATCACCCAGCCCGAACAAAAGGCAATAAACCCCTCCAGAGCGCTCCGTTGAGGCAGCACAATTACCTGTAGCGAATGGAAATGACTCTGCGAGAGAAAATTGCTCTGAAAAGGGAACTATGTTGGGAGAGTCTAATAAAGGTGTAGAAAATAGAAATGAGCCCCCGGCTTCCGAAGAACGGGAGGGAACAAGCAAAGCCCGAGGACAAACAGGGTGAACAACAGGATCCCTACCCAGCGTTCAAGGCACTTTTCCTCTGAGATTTCCACGAAGTGCACAAGCTTTTGGATGTGCAGCTAAGGGAAATATCTCATCTGTGAAATGCATCTCTAATCACACTTGCTTGTAAGGGGCCTTTACTAGCAACTGTGCCATTTAAATACCCTGAAGTACAGGTAAAAAAAATAACACAGTATTCAGAGAGAGAGATGTGCTGCTCTGCAGTGTAATAAAAGGAAGGAGAAAGCAAGGCAATTCTTTTAAACACTTCCCAAGACCATGGTATACTGCCAAGTCACCACTGTTTTGCTTAAGGGACTGGCAGTCTCTCGCACACCACAGGAGTGCAGTGGTTTGCCGTGTAAAACAGAGAGGCTCCAGATGCGGGATGCGATGATGAAGCTGGCACTGGCTCCCGTGGAACGAGAGCTCACGCAGCACGGGGGGCTGTTACCAACCCCGCTCCATTTGTCACTGCTGGTCTCACTCACATTATTTATTTAGAAAGAAAAATTTAAAAGCCTGTAAGTTTTTTTCCTTGACCTCTGAAACCTATTGATTGCTGCTCTGTAAAAGAAATTGGTCTCCTTTTATACTTGCAGAATATCCCTCTGCTACTGCAGAGCAGCATTTGAAGGTTATATTGAGCCCCTACACACGGTTATCACACGTAGCTGCTCCTAACGAACCTGCCCCCATCCCTTTTCATATTGCCTTCCAACCATCTCCATCCTAACTGAAAGACATTTTTCACTAGTACACAAGGATGTTAAAAACTGCAAATGAAGATAAGATCTGGCACATAGAACGTTTCCTTTCTACGTTTAGAGGGGGTACTGCAGTTCCTGTGGTTGAAAAATAACAATCTGAAAAGAATCCAAGCCTTTCTGCAGAAGAAAAGAGAACAAAGTGGTTCTTGGCGTTCAGATTTTCAGATTTTTTTTTTTCAGAGCAGCTATTCTCAGCCTTGGTCCACAACGTCTGTGTCAGTAAACACGGGATCTCTCAGCACGATTCCCGATGGAAGGCAGCAGCGGTGTCCGACACCGGCAGCCCCACTCGCCGGGCAGCACCACCGGCCCGGGCGCTCTGCTGGGCTGCACGTGGAGAAGACCCCGGCCACATCAGGGACAGAGGCAATGTTTGAGATGGTGCCAGCCGTCACCTTTTTCTCTTGGCTAGTGGCAACAGGTAGGGGATTAAGGAAAGAGCCAAGAGGATGAGGATTCCTCCAGATGATAAATAAATATTACTGATCTATTTCTATAAACAGGATTCAGTGCAAAAAAGAAGTCGTGCAAGCGTGTTGGTCACAAACTTGGAACTGAAGGCAGCAGAGACACACTTTGGGTGTGAAACCAATCGGCCTGACCAATGCAAAATGCTAATAAGGCTTCTTTTGGAAAAGGCAAAATGCTTTGGCGTTAATCCCAGAGTTATTTCTCCTTGTGACCAGCCTGTATCAGGACAAAGCACCAGAGAAGCCAGACAACTGATGAGAATCATTAGCTTTTCATTACAGCCTTTCATCTTGACAGAAAATTTCATACTGCATCTTTTGATTTAATGACCTGTTCAAACAATGAGCTGAGACAATTAAAATCAGGGACTAGAAGGGATGTTTTTGGCTATGATGGAAATGTGCTAACAACTCAATCCAACAAATTTGTTTGTCCCCCTTTTACAAAAGTTTCTAAACCCACTAAACTCATGGTGAGAACTTTCTTTTAATATTGTTATAATCAGGGTTAGCAAAGAGGTGGAGAACATTAAGATCTAATAAATGCACCACACAAGAGTAAACAAATTACTTTGTTGGATGCTGCGCGGTGGAGTTATTAACTCAGCAGCCTCAGGGGCAGGGATGCACTGCTGGGAATGCAGAATAACAGAGCAGCAATTTCTTGGGGCCAGTCGAAGCTACACTGAACCTGTATTTTAAGTATAGATTTCCTATACCATATTTTTTTGTGTAAAGTAACAAGATGTCTCTTCATCCCTACTTCTGATGGGAGCAGCGGGGATGATGTAATAATGTTACCAAAACGTTCAGGAGAAGAAAGAGCTCTTTGTTGAATACGGACTTTATTTTGCACAGCCAATGGATCCTTAGCAATCATTTTTGTTGTAAGCTGAGAAGCACTGGGAACACCAGTCCATGCTCACAACTGCATTCATCTGGTTCTACGAGCAAGTTATGCAAAAGGCAGCAACTCTGATGAGTAATCCAGTCAGTGTAAGGGAGAAATATTGGGGAGGTGATAGAGAAGTGACATTGCTTCCAAAGGAAAATTGCTAGGGTTGTGAATGTGTCTAATAAATCCAATAATATTTTAAATATCTTCTTTTTTTTTTTAATATTGTATTTAGCAGCCTTAGCTGAATGGCATAGTTACAGACACCTTTCTAGCACACGTCGCAGTCAGACCACGAGGTTGCTTGGCTCTGAGACAACTCAGTTCCCAGAGAAAGGTCAGATAAGCGAGCAGAGGAGAGCCAGAAGGCCATTCCCCCTGCGCCATCACTCTGGGCAGGGATGTCTTGATGAACTCAGCAGGAGCTCTGCATTCGAAATGACGGCAGGTTACAGCCCATAAAATTCTGTTTGAATAACACCATGCTAAGTTACCCTTGGTTTATTGAAAGGCATTTAATCACCAGAATGGACACTAGCATGGCAGCCAGGTCTGCAAACCCTACTCAGAGTGAGTAAAATTGACTTTGTTGTAGGGGATCAAGATGAGACGGAGCTACAACTTAAAGCAGAGCATTTCATACATGAGTTGTTCTCATTACTGAGAGATGATAAAACACACCTCCCTTTTATCTGGTAATTCTCATCAGTGGATCTCAAACGCATTGCAAAGAAGATGGTTTCATTAGTTTCATTATCTCCATATTCATTAGGCAGGAACAGAAGCACAGCAAGATGAAATGCTGTAGCCACAGTTCCCCAGTGAACAAGTGGCAGAGGTGGAAAGAGGGGCCATATTCTGAGACCACGCAAACCATGCTACCTCATTACTGGATTACAGATTTTATTAACAAGACCTACACTTATTGAAATAAGAGCTGCTCATGGAAAAAGTTCAAAGGCCCGCAGGAGAAAAAGCAGGCTCGGTCACCCTGCACCGTGCACATAAAAAATATGCCACAGACTGTATTTACGTTACACAAACACTCATACCACAAATAGAAGGAAGTGCACAATTAGGCCAAATTACAGCCCGCAGTGGGGGCTGCAATTAAGCAGCTACAGGGGGCAGGTACCACTTCTCCCTAGCAGACAAAATATATGGAAGATGAGACTAATCTGTGCACGCACAACCGGACAGGGTTTTCTTCCAGCTTCAGCAGCAGCTGATGAAGAAGGGTGGCTCTGGGTGCTGGTGCAGTGCCGCAGGCCGTAAAACTGGCCAAAATTTGCTATACATGATGGGGCAGAACTTGCCCTGGGCTGGTACCTCCAGCATTGCCACCACCATTTATCTGGGGTCTCCCTGTGTCCCGCACCCACCCCACGGCACGATCTCGCTCGGANCCCCCCATGCAGCGAACAGGCACTCGGTCTTCTCGGTGCCAAGTGAGTAATGAGTAGGAGTGTAGAGCACGTGGCAGCATTAGGGAGTGTGATCTGATGGGGAGAAAAGGGCTGTAGCGGAAAAAATCGGGAAGCAAGCTGGGGAAGGTAAACTACGTGGTGTGTCCAGGGTGAGGTCCTCATCCAAGCCTGGTTTAAAAAGGAAGGATACTTTCCTTTCCTTCTCATTAAGGGGCTAACGAGGGCATGCCTTTTCTGCCTGTATCATTGACTCGCCAGGCTCCCACGCTCCTGGAATAAGCCACCTGGGCAGGAGGCTGCTCTCATTTGCACCGGTGCCACTGACGTTAGCAGCCAACTCCTGGGATTTTGTTCTCTTTCCACTGCGGCTCTGCAGCGCATCACTCCTGGCAAGGGCATAAATTTACTCCTGACTTTCCCTGGGATGAGCAGGAAGAGTCTATTCTGATCCCCAGTGACAAAGTCAGGTCCATTTGTGACTGCGCTTTTGCATGGTGTGATGCATCACACCCTTTCCCGAAGGGTATGTTATCGCTTGCTCTGGGATATTATATCAATGCCTCTAATAAAAGAGTGTGTAAAAATTGTATTCGCCAAATGACACTGATAGCAGAACAAATAATTTCATTTAGAAAGAGCTTTTGAACAGGGGGGGAAGCTAGTTAAGGAGACTGATTTATGGCAGTGCAAGTTCTGTCATATGAGAGGTGAGTTTCGTTGATGGAAAGGATCATTAAAATGCCAGTGAAATCTCACTAGCTGCCCCAGTCTGACCTTAGGGAAATGCCCGTTGAATTCCATTCGAAGGAAAAGCTGTGTAAGGCTGCCCAGTCTGTGCCTGCTGTCTGGCTGACTTGGGCAATCGATATCACACTGAGGACAAACCAGGGGAGCTGGTGATCCAGAGAGAGCTGTGGACGAGGAAAGGTGAGAAAAGTTATCATGGTCAGGCTGGATGGAGTCTTCTATAAACTGGGACCACAGCATGATCTCCGTTTCGTGTTACGAATTTATAACTGTTGGACACAGCTAAGAGAGCAAGACGTGAGGGGGACTAGGAGGGAACAACAGCATCTACAGAATGGGTGTCGTTTCTGCCATTGATAGGAGAGGACGTCGCATTGAAATAGGAAAAAAAAACAGTAGAAAAACCAATGTGAGTCACTGGAACAAGTTTGTTGCAATCTTGACGATTGGCTTAATAATGGAGAGGTCACTGCAAGGCAGAGACATAGGGGAAATGGATGTGTTCATGTAGAGGGAGCAGACTATGGCATCTCAGAAGAAATGGGATTATTAGATAAAGCTTTCTCTCATTCTCCACAAACATTAAATAATTCCCATTGGCTCTTCAAGAAAATTGGGTTAAAAGACCTGTTGGGAGAGTTTTGTTTGCATTATGTTTTAATTCTCAAACCTGCAGACTACATCTGACAAAATTTCAGCCACAACCTGCACTGCCAAGGCAAGGAGCATTTCAAATGATGATGCAGAATATTCTGACCTTGAAATTTACAGGTGATAACTTTTAAGTTCTTTTCTCAAAGTGTTTTCTAAATGCATTTAATTGACACGGAGTCAATTAGAGAGAAAATGTTAATCTGAAGCTTGGAAATTAAAAAGAAAGCAATGCAGCAAATTCCACCAAGTTTGCATGTCATGGTCTTGCGGCATCACTGTGACCACAGCATTACTGAAGGTCACTTGAATTTCTGTATGTTGATATCTTTTCTGCCCTTGTAGGTCCTTCTCACACTCACCTTTAATGGGGGTAAGGAAGAAAGAAGTCCGAGTGGTGAACATGCTGACAGAGGATCAGCAGACAAACACTTACAAAGCAGAAATGTTGGAGTCTGAAAGCAATGAAAAGCCTACAGGACTCCAATGAATATAACCATTTCAAGGAATATAGAATTACATTTTATGCTGGCAAATTTGGAAAAACACATTTCTATGACCTTTCCTTCCATTCCAAAGGGAAAACCAGCTCCTGCCTTTTCACAAACTTAGTCACTGATATAATCAAATGTACAGTTGTCCAGAACAGTCATTGATTTAAAAAGAAAAGCACTAAAAATTACCATTTTGTTTTCCATTTTTAAATCACATAATGGAATCATTTCAGAGCTGCCACAGGCAGCTCCTATAAACATTTCTCTTCTACTTCATCCCTTCGGGATGGATGGCCTTCCTAGCCTGCCCTGTGTGCTTTTACTTGGTACAAACTGACACCATTGCTTTTAAACTTGTTTAAAAACTTCTGAGTTGTACTCCAGCTGAGGACCTTGAGACAAAAAGGAAGACTTATAGCTCCTGCTTAATCAAGACTTCAAAGAAGCAATATATACATTTTTTACAATAAAATGAGTTTGCAAAATATATTACTAAAATTATTGATTTTCCTACTGTGAGCGTCTGCATGATTCAATTTGATTTATATTTATTGCCTCCCTCCTAATCGGCTTATAGTTATTTCTACTAAGAATATTCTTTAGATGTTATATGACTGGAGAAATTGAACTGACGTTCCAGCCAAAAAAGCAGCTCAGATTTCTGTATGTAGCTTTAAAAATGTAAGGAACATCTTACAAAGCAAGCCCATCCCCATAATTCCTTATCCAGTTCAAGCAGAGATCATGAGCTTGATACCCAGAGTTCACATGTCTATCACAATAACCATAGGGCAATCCTCTTGGACTCTCGGGCAGTTTCAAGAGATGATGCAGTAAAACACGGACTCTGTTGTTGCATTTTGTGACCACATATAAGAAAGTTGGTCCAGTTGCTACAAAGAGCCATCTGCCATCTGTATTTAACTGAAGCCCTCGTACAATTTTAACATTTGCATTTATCGTGTGGTTCCCATCCAGCAATATTTGATGCGCTGTTGGAGGAATATCCAAATCTCACATTTGTTTAGTCCAGAAAGCTGAAGCAGGTCATCGCAAGGAGTCCTGAGAGATGAAATGCCACCATGCTATCACAAGTCAAAGAAAAGCAGAATGACTAGGTTGCCCAGGCTCCTTTGAGCTCCTTGGCCAAACTGATAAGATAATTCCTACCATGAAATTCTCAGATTTTTCACCCATGAAGCTGTCACACCAGGCAGGACTACTTTAATGGTCCCTTCTTTCTTAATTTTGCTGTAAGACATTCTTACCTGAAAAACTTCTTCAGGTCTCTTCAACATTTACTGTAGAGGTCTACGTCAGAAAAATAAACTGTCTTTGTATACAGCATCTAAATAATGACTGATCCCTCAGAGATCTCAGTAGCCTTCTGCAAGGCAGACTCTTCCTTTAGCACTAATTAAACAGAAAAATAAGGAGTCATTGCAGTTATGTAGAGCTGTCACTGAGCTACAGCTTTTCATTGGCTTTCTCTAGGCAAATCAATTAAACATCCAGCATGAGAGCAATTAACCTAGATACAAATTAGACTAGCAGGGAGAACATGTTTCCTTGCATCAGGCCTTTTATTTTAGAAATAAGAATCATCCACATTTAAGTGCATTTTTTTGCCTCAGTTACGAACAAGTCAACAGAAGAAAGAAAAGTCAAAAGTCACAGGGAAGAAGCAGGATGCGGCTGTTGCTTTTTGAGTAATAAGTACTAAAGCTGAGTGCAAAAGCAGAGTGACAGTAAACAGAGGAGGTAAACACAAATGCATATGGAGGAGCCAAGCCCACAAACAAATTAGTAACAGCTGCCATATATCGTCTAGTAACTGCCTGCAGAGTTAGGTCCATGCATTATAAGCATAAATCCTCATAGATTATAGGGTTTATTCCCACCTCGAGCAAATGTAGGCATCTCTCTGAAATTAGTGCGGCAACACTGCTTTATATTTGCTTTCAATTTGCCCAAGAGCTCCCCATCTCTGAGCCTAGACGCTATACAGAGCTCTCAGCCCATTTACACCATCAGCAGTTTTGCTGTGTTAAAATCCAGAGTTTCAGGTTCTGTCAGGCCCAGGATATTCTGAGCAAGCTCATCCAGAGAGGAGGTCTTTTGAAAAACTGATCCTAAACGTAGGTGTGGTTTGCACATCAACCCGGCAGTTAAAACAGCAGGCAGGGTTTCTTGGCAAGACCTCCCCATCTGTGTGCTGCCACTGTACTGAAAAATGGGACTTCTCTCCCAATAATGCCTCTAACTGCCAGCGTGACGTATGAGTTGTGATAACCGATGTCAAAGTTAGCTGTTGCTGTGGCTAACTTTCTCTGATTTCCAGCCTGCAGTAATTTTTTGTCCATTTTTCCTGGGAAGCAGCACTCTAGAAACAGTTTTGCCTTATGGCAGCATTGTCATATGGTACGCAGGACGCCAGGAAAAGTGGTCATAAAAGGAAGCATTGTGGCCACTTTTCAAAGTTGTATTTTTAGAAAGGGAAAGGCAGGAAAAGAAAACCTCTCAAAATGAGGTAGGAAGAGCTATTGTTGATCGCTTTATTGCTAAAGGATTGCTATCCTGACCTGTGCTATTTTCTGGATGGCAACTTTCAGGATAGTTCAGTTTGAAACATCAGACAATACGCGTAGGAAAAATGACCAGTGAGCCATAAAACCATGCAGAGCGTAGAAGCATCAAGGGAACAAAGCCATGTTACTTCCTTTCCTTTTCATCTAAGCCAATTAAATTTGAGTTTTTCTTTACCTGGGCTGTAGCTCAGAGCTGAGCCTTTGCAGTGTCTGGTCTATTGTGTGCAGGAATTGGCCAGTTCTACAAAAGGCAGAATTCTGTGATTTAATACCTTGAATACAGACAAATTTTCCAAGAGACCAGAAAATCTGAAGTCAACCCTTTCCTAACTATTGATTAAAGAACATCGGTGTATGATTCCATCTCACTCCTCTGCCATCCTACTAATCCTACAATTCAAAGTTATGACCACGGATGACAGGTTACTGCAGACTGCCTTTCCTCAGTGGCATACAATTCCCATTCGAGTTGCAAGCTTTTAGAAGATGTCACATGTGAAATTCAGCATGTAGTTTGGCATGAGATCAGGAAACCCTGATTTGAATTTTAACCAAACAGGCAAGGCAATTTAAGCTAACGGACCTCAGTTGTGGTGTCTAGACCTCATGTTATTCCAACTCCGGGCACATACTTCTAAATGTACAGTAACACACGGACTCCCCCATCGTGTACCCCCCGTCAACTCCAGTTCTCTCTGACAAACTGATTTGCAACAACGCACCAAAACTAGTTTTAAACCATGTAAACTCTGGAGACGTATCTCGGTTCTGAACTCTTTTTTTCAATCCGGGGTTAAATTAGTACTTCCAGTCTCACCAAAGGCGGTGCTGGATATGCACCGGGGTTGAACGGCCATCGGAAGCACTGGGACACTCTCTGCACTCATTTATGCTGCACCTGGATCCAGTCCTCCCAGCTGGCATGCAAGTTCATTCTACTGAGGTACTTGGATAAAGCTGGCTGTGATGAAATGGTACCACTATGGTTAAAAGACAGTAATATTAACAGAAAGGCACTAAGCGTCATTCATTATGATTGAAGTCCTTAGAGTGGTTTTACAGCTGCTACGTTTTTTCAATACTTTCTGATATGCAGGCAGAGGATCTAAATCCAGTGCTGCACCCAAACCCATCTACATCACTCTGGCGTTATAACAGGGCCATAGCATCAGAGGTGCCTCCAACTGATAATACAGAAGAAAAGTACCAGAAAGGAAACTGAGGCTCGGTGTCTTCGCTGAAGCTCATTCCTCTTCTTGAGTAGGTGTGAGTTTGCTTCTGACTCTATTTCATTGACCTTCACCTCCAAACTCTTTCTGCCTAAAAAAAGCTGTTCTAGGGAGTCTTATTTCTGCTGTGTCAGGTTTGGGCTTCTCTGATACAGGAATCTACAAAGCAATTCTTTGGTAGGAACCAAGTTTTCCAATATCTGTACATGGCCATCACTTCAGAAGTGTTGTCATTAAGAAGGGTCTCAGTTCATTTGTGTGCTGAATCTGCTTTTCACATAGCAAGTTCATCACACATCTATAGTTAATTGGTCAAAGAGCAGTTTAAAGGACCGGTGGAATGGAGTTCAACATGCAGTTCAAGTAGCATGTACAGGAGTTTTGCTGGCCAAGGATTCAATATATCGCATGAATATATCTGTGGAAAATCGGAGACATGAATAGCTGTCATGGAGATGGAGGCACAACGTGTCCCTTTCCCCCTCACCCCAGTGCGCGCCATTATCCCATACAACGCCAGAGAAAGCTGCAGTAATTTATAGCGGGATCTGAAACTTTTCTTGAATATCTTTCTATTATTAATCATAAGACTCTAGGCTAAGTCCTTCACTGGAGTAATTCGGCATTCTGCTCCTTTGTGAATTCACACAAGCTAAAGAACTGGCCCTTTGAAACAAGGCAGGAGGTGGCCATGAAAGAGAACATTGCATTACAGACGTTGTAAAATCAGTGTGCAATGCAGTGTTTTAAAAATGCAAGGACAACACCAGTGAAAAATGTAGGTGGCACGGTAAATGTTTAGCTTTTTGAAGTCAGTAAATGACTGAAGTACACTTGCAGCTGTGCAATCATTCTTGGTATTGACACCGAAGGAAACTTAGGTCTGTACATTTAACTGCTCTTGCTGCAAATAAATCCGGGAAAGCGAAAGCAGCGATGACCTCAGTGATGCTCTGTAGGAATTTGCAAGAAATTTTCATTCACTGGTGAATTGCATGCAAATGCTGCTTTAGGACCATGTTTTCGGAAATGTATTATCTTCAAATGCAACACAAAGCAATTCTGCATGAAGAAAATAATGCGAGTGTCTGGAAATGTTTGATTTAAGGCCCTGAAATACGACCACTGGCTGAATGGGAATGCTGAAAAGTGGGACATGTTAGGAAAATGTTATTGTGGTACAGTTCTGTCTTGACAAAGTCCACTTTAGAACACTAAGAAAATGAACATACACATTTTTCAAAGCACCAGCATTGCCCAGTAGGGCCTCTGTATTTTATGCTGTGGCATGCTATCAAAAAGCCTGGCGTGGCCGCATTAGTTGGGCTGCTCAGCCTCGCCAACGCTCCCAGCAAGTCTGAGACGACGGCTCTGGCCCCTCCCCTCCGCTACGCCCCCTTTCCTTCATCGTACCAAGTGTCCCCAAATGATGCTGAAGATAACTTGTGAATGATCATGATAACCTATCATTAACCCCTCCCACAGAATCTGGTATTTCAAATCTCAAGATCCTGAGCAAATTACAAAAAAAGAAAAAAAGAAAAAAAGAAAAAGGAAATGCTTTTAAAAGTCCAGCTTCCCATGAAGCTGGACACCAGCCCTGCTCATTCCTGCGATGGCCCGATCCTGCAGCGTGCTGTGCACTCCTTCTGTGCGTGCTGGTCACTTCTCGGCTTCCTTGGGAATTAAGGCCCTAAAGGCTTTTTCAGGAAGCACCCAGCACCGTACAGGACTAGGCCCTTGGTGCATAAATCTAAGTGTTTTCTTCCATAGCTGTCGCCGTGTAAGTGTTCTTAGGACATACCCTCAGCTGGGCTGAAACGTCCGTCCTTGCTCTCTCGACTCTGCTGGAATGAGACCAGTTGACGCCAGCTGATTATCTGGGCCGTTATTTATTATAAGTTTATGGTGACCAAATAAGGTTCTAGGATGTCAAGGTCCTCAGCTGACAAAAATCGGTGTAACTTCCTTGGCTCAGATTGTCACACCAATTTACATTACTCTGTGGTGTGGGACATAAAAAGTGGACCGAATTCTCACTCCCTTACTCTTTTTTCACTCGGACAAAATTCCTTCTGATGTTACTGTTTGCCCTCCTTGCACAGATATCACTAAGACCTGTTCAGGTTTAAATTGCTTAAGGTTAAGCTTAGATCAGGCTTATATTAAAAACAGGCAGCCACTTACCAAGAGAAACCCCCTTCAAGCTGATAAATATTTTTTTTATAGTTCCAACCAACTGCATTGTATTATCTGGCCAGTTGTCTTCATTCTACTGTCTCTCTATAACATAAAAACCCCCACCCAAACCCCCCTTTTCTTCCACTCATCCAATTCTCTAATTTTTTAAAAGATATTCAAGTTAACTCATTATTGTTGGATATATCTTAAACTCCTTTATCTGGAAGCAGTCAGGCTGTTGTGCAACTCTACCTTCTGTGTTTTCGTTCCTTTTTTTTTTTTTTTAAGGAAGCTGCAGAACTCAGCCTCATCCTCCTATAGTATTTCTTTAATGCAGGTTTGTCAATAGCGTATAATCAATATTAAAATCAGTGCTGCTGCTTTTCGATTCTGTGGGAGTGCCTGTTCCTTCCCTTCTTCTGCTTCAAAGCCTGAGACATCAGGATGCTGTTCGCTCCACAGTAGCAATGCTTGTTAGTTAAACTTTGAGGCAAAAAGTTCTCTATAAGCAGAAATATTAGTCTGCATTTCAAAATCTCCGAAGTGGATATTGATAGAAAAAGGGATTAGTTGCTCATCAGAAATAAGGCGACATTTTAGACTGATTTCCCTGACTCATTCTAACCTTCAGATCACCTTCAGGGTAACGGAGCAGGAGTACTGTTCACCTGCATCTGATTATAGATCAGAAACGAACATTGCAAGAATGCGTTTTAAATTAAAACAATGTGTTTTATTGCCAAAGGATTTCTGTACGTGCTTGTAAATGGCTCTGTGGAAGCAAACTTTTTCTCATCTAAATATCCTGATTTTTAAGGTAATCAATATGTATTTTGAAAATTACTCTGTTCTATAAAAGTTGGCATTGCTTGAATTTCAGTATTAAATAAATAAGTCAAATGCTATCACTGCTTGATTATAAAGCAACAATCTATTTTGCATACTGGGTAGATGGATTTAAAACAACCCGTGCATCAAGGTATTTAATGAAAGGGAGCTCTATTACCAAGTTCAGTATGCCCCTCCTTACTTGCCGTTCAACACCGTTCACTTGTTTTCAGAAGATTAAAAGGATAATAAAAACTCCCAAGCACCTCTGTTAGCCATATGTTTTCTTTTACAGTAAGTTTCCCATATGTATAAAAACATGATCCGTTCCCCCTTCCCAGTCTCGACTGAACAGGGAGAAAAGCAGTAATAAACAAAGCAGATCGTAAGGTATCTTCTTCCCTAAAAGGAAACAAAATGCAATGCCATAATAGACAGTAATTTTGTTTTGACTTCCAACTAAATCCAAAGGGATGCTTTTTGTCTCTGGAGAAAACTTTGAGCAAAATTAACGGAACGGATTTAGAATCCGTGATTGCTTCAAGTATAATAAAACCTTTTCTCTACGTTCATCATATAAAACTCCAGAGAGGTTAAACTGTGGATCTAACTGCCTATGTTTGCAAATACAATACAGCAGATACCTCGGGTAATTCTGAACTTCTCCTCTGACTGCAGTGCTGCAGTCCTATGACAGCATCATATTAATGAGCCAGCAGCAGAGGTACGATGCTCCATGTGGTTTGCAAAGTTTAACCCTGTCCCTCAGACTTCCCTAACTCTCCACAGCGAAGGCACAGCAGCATCAAACCCAGGAACCGTGTATGTCCCAGGTTAAAGGCAAGAAGGCCATTTCTCAGAAGGATTTTGCCCGTTAACAAGATTACCTGCTTAAAAAATCACAGACTGCTGAACGCAGGCAGACCCTTTCCAGCACCTCTCTGAACGAGGAGTTAAAATCCCCCCCCCCTCAGCATTCCCCCGCTTTGCAATGAGAGCTGTAGCAGGGCTTTTTCTAGCACCAGCAGGGTTGGGGTTTTTTCCCCTTCGCAGCTTACTCATCAATTGCCCAGGTGGCTGTGATCCATCCAAGAGGAGCTCCAAGTCTGGGCGGTAGCTAGTCACTCTAACGCAACCCACACAAAGTACCTCGTTCCATGTAAAGACAATGCTCAGCAAGGTTTCAAAGACGGAGAATTTATTTCGAACCCATGCACCAAGCGCTAGGTTAAAATGCGGGGGTGGGAGGAAAAGAGAGGCAGGAAGAGAGGGAAAGAAGAACCACGCTCAAGGGGTCTGGATGCCAGGGGGGTCTTCCAAACTCTTCTTTGCTGCCCGGCTGCTCCAGCCTCCTCCTGCAGCCCCCCCCTGCCCGCTCCCGTCCCCCACCCCAAAGGCAGCCGAAGCCCTTGCAGGGAGCTCTCCCTGCCGCAAAGCAGCCCCGGGAACCCACCCAGCCTCCCCGCTCTGCCGCTCTT
>VYZV01005653.1:0-28087 GCA_013401275.1 Pandion haliaetus | reverse complement strand
AAAAAAAAAAAAAAAAAAAAAAAATTACTAATAATAGTGCATGAGATGAAATGTGCAAAGGAAGATTTTGAATTTCCTGAGCTGTTGGAGGGACATATCTGAGGAACGACTTAAGATGTATTATGCAAAGAACCAACTGAGCCAAAACCAAACAGAAAACAGTAATAGAATATTCATGAGAACCAGAACTCTCCTAGCCTTAAAAAAAAGCTACTTATAAATAATTATGTTTACCTCACTGGTGCAATTAGGGTGGACTTTTTGCTCATGGGAGAACCTAGTTGACATGCACAGTATGCAACCTTTTGTTGTTTGATGTAAAACAGTCACAGCAGTTCTTGCTCAATAAAGGTCAATACTGAAAATGTGACTTGTCTGGTGACTTTTTTTCCAACTCCAATCCTTCCCTGAAGTTCCATACTTTGTCCTGAACAGGAACGCGGTGGCATGGGTTGAAAAGCTGCTTGAGTTTTTCCTTGGTGTCCTCATTTAGAAAGCAAGCTTGACTTGAGTATAGTGAACCAATTTCCTGTAACATAACACAAATACTTGAGCTGGTTTAAGCAAATACTTGAGCCATAGCCCATGCTTTGTAGAGTAAAGAGGAATCTGTTGAATTCTATTGCCCGGCTTTGTAGGTGCAAAAGCAATTGCTTTTGCTAGCAAGGGGAAGGTCTCTAAGCCATGTGCTGCTAGCATTGCTTATCTGAGCAATCCTGTTCATAGTGAAAGTGTTAAACTCTGCTGCAAGTATAATCTTCTTCCCTGCATGCTAGTCTCAATGTGTAAGGAGAGCCTTAGAGATGTGGCAATTTCCAGATCATTCCTTGATCTTCCTGTGAAGATAGCCTGTCTGTGAAACGGTATCTTCTGTGACACTAGTTTGTCACTTAAGTGTGCAAACACCCATTAAGTAAGCTCAACCCAGACACCATGTGTTCATCAAAAGGGGGTAGCTTCTGGTTAGGTTTTTCCCCTCCTGCCTTAATTATATGGGAACATCCTTACTGAGTCTCTGCTTCAAATATCAACAGGTGCAATCTGCCTCTCAATACAAAATTCCAAAATTGAGAGCAAATAAATTCCTTGGAAAAGGAAACTGTCCCAGAGACGATACTGGTATCATGTATCAAAAATATTCCTAACTCTTTTTTTACATATTTGTCCATTTGAAAATAGCTGTAGAAATGGGACCCTTCTGGAGTCTGAACTGTGGTTGGGTAGGGCTCAGATTATGCCTGGTATGACTGGCAGATAAAGCCCAATTAAAGCATGTTTAAATTTCCAACAGAAAGGCCTTCTGAGCGTTGGCCTATGTCTACTGCCACTTCCAGGTTGGCTTTATTAAGAAGAAAGCCAATTAAAGGGCCCTCTAAAATCCCACTACATGGAAAATAAATGGAGACAAATGAAACAAAGGGAAAAAGAGGAGGGCCCCGACTCCAGTTTGGGGAACTAGTATGTCTTATTATGGGATTAATATTGTGTTTCTTTCCATCACGTTTCAAAAGGAAAATGAAGAACACTGCTGCCGCCGTACCTCCCATAACTAGCAAAGAACGCAAATCGTTTTTAAGCCTGGGGTCAGTATATGGACTGTCCTGAAATCAGTTGACTAATTAAGGGTCTGATCAAAATCCATGAATTGCATATGCCTTCCAATTCTTTACCCTATCAATAATTGAAGATCAAGTAGTTTTTAATTGGAAGCGTCCTGCATGTTCTTCACTGGAGAAATTGTAAAAAGTCCACAGCAGATAAGCCTTTCAAATAAATCTAAGCGTCTTTGTGTAGCAAAGTAATGAATGTTTCTCCTGCTGATATCAATAATGGAAATCTGTGCTCAACAGCTTGCTGCTTGAGTGATGTTTAATTAAAGCAGAGTTAGCAAATTAAATGGCAGCTTCTCTGTAGTGAGCTTATTTGTGAAAGTTACATGTGTAGGTGACATAAAAATAACTATACCTTTATGGATAAGAAGGTAAGTAGCCCAGGCACGCTCATCTATTGTCAGTCAGTGTTTGCACCAAGTTACGTTAAAATACAGAAATGCCCACCGGTTTGTGAGCATCGAAGCTTTTTCTCTTGGGTCTAATCAAAATTTTCAAGAGAACACCACCACTAAACCCAAAAACTAAAGCAGAGACCAATATTTAACATAAAATTTTCTATTTACGTGCTTCCAAACAAGTTCTAGTATCTGCTAAAATGTCACAAAGTGCAAAGTCAGTGGGCTACCACCCCTCAGCATAGAAAGTCAGGCATCTCCAGCATCGAGACGAAGACGGCTCACCCTGTACAGTGAATGAAATTTCAATGTCAGTAGGAGACTCAAGAACACTTACGCAGGTGCAGGTGGGATCCCAAACCGGCTTGCTATTTTTCATGTTACGCTTTCTTTTCAGTTCCGGTAAGATACAGCTACAAGGACTGAGAGATTATTATTTGTGCTGGTTTGATTCTGCTTGCACATCGGCAGTCCAACCAGGATTGTGGTTTCTTGTGCAAGGGGGCCGTATCAACACTTCTGTCCAGGGTACATTGACTTTCCTGAATGGTTTTGGGAATTCACTGCACTGCCTGCGTGGGAGGCAAGCTCCTGGGCTACCCACTGGCACACTGTATTTCAAAATATCCTCATTTCCCCCCGCTTTGCCACCCAAAACACATTGCAGCCTTTAGTTATTACCCACAACTGCTTTTTTTTTCTCTGCTCTAACACACAAAATAATAGATTTGTGAGTTCAGTCTATTTCCCACTGCAAATGTTTCCATCAAATCCTAAGAGAAATAAGCAACTGGTTAACACATTTCTAAATATTTATGAAACTATAAGAACTGATTAACATTTAATGTTGCCAAGAGGTTTTGTCTACTGACATCTGCAATCAAACAGTTTCAAAAGAGAGCATAATTCCAGGGCAGAGATGCATAAATAGTATGTTATTTGCCTGTTCTGCACCAATTACTTCTTCAGACTGTGCATAACCGGCAAAGGGATTAATTACTTTCAGACACAGAAGTTCATTAATCAATACGAAAGACTCCATGAAAGGAAAAACAATAATTAAAGGAAGTTCCTGTCAAGATTTATGAGTCTTATTTAAGGTGGACTACCAAGACCCCCACGACTTCAGGAGCTGGAGGGCTCTAAACCAGGATCTTTTTACCATACCAGGATGTGGAGATGCTACAGTTAAGAGATTTTCAGCATCCCAGAACTAAATTCCAGGTGGAAACAAACTGGGAAGTGTTACAAAACACAAATAGGTTGCATTTGCCAGGGAGCTGAGTCAGGCACTAGAATTTTCTCCAGGCATCAGGGTCTGTGCTTTTCCCATTCACACGCCAGCTTTCTTCCTTCTCTGTTCGGGATTAAACTGGCCTTAAGTAATCTAGGAAGGCGGCAGGTGATGAATTGTCGATTATTTAGTTACTAGAAGGTAAATTCCTAGAATCTGGATATTATACCTGTACAAGTTTTCCTCGTGCTGAGTGGGAGAGTGTGTGTGTGTGTGTGTGTGTGTATCTCAAGAAAAGCATTCAGGACCTCCTCGCATTTGTCTTCCCTGTGATGAGATCTCGGCCTGATCCAGACCACGTCTGCCCGAACAGCAGGAGAAAATTCAGGGACAGACTCGTGGCTTTACTTGCAGCTGCAACTTGGGTTAAAGTTTCTATTGTGCCTCCCTCTGCCTGCTTTTACTGCATTGCGTCAAAGCGAGCTTCTGGAATTCCAAAGGTAAAACAAGTGTTGGCAGTAGGATCCCCACAACCCTGAGAGCATTTCAGCACACAAATGCACACTTCCATCCTCCCTCCCACCGGTTTACCTTAGCAGCAAGGCAGGGCTGGGGTGACAAACCAGGCTGGACGGTCGCTGCAGCTTGTCACTCTGCTGCTCATTGCCATGGCTGTGCCTCACACATTTCCCGCAGAGTCGTGAGACCTCTCCTTTAGCTGCAATACATTAAAAATAACATAAGGAGTGGGGATCGGACGGAGATACACTGCAAGGAGAAATGTGTTTGCTGGTATATCTCTAAATGTGCTGGTTTGAGAGCATCCCTAACAGCCTGGTTGCAACACCTTGGAGAGCTGCGAGCTGTATTGCTTCCCAGAAGAGAAAGATACAAAGGACTGAACGAAGGAGGAGTTTATCTGCAAAAAGAGACACGAAAGAGGAAGCAAAATCAGGTATTGAAAAGTTAAAAGGAGCTCAGAGTGCTTGCAAAAAGGCAGGATGGGGCAGTGGTTTTAATATATGCCAATCTGTTGAACAGTGGCTTGGCTTTAATGGCTGTGATGAGCTCTGATCTGGTGTATAACATAGTTTTTGCTCCATAGGAGCAGAACCACTCTCCCAACTGAAGTGCCATGCTAAGCGTTTTCTGATAGGGCACTTAGGTGAATTTCCAAGTGCCATCTCCTAGACTCAGTGTTCTGCTGCTTGAACTAAGGTTATCACATACCAGAAGGAGCAGCTTTCCTGCAACCCCATCAATAGCTTTTAAAAGCGCTGAGCAAACAGCATGGTCGAGTCTCTGGCCCATGGTACTGCAAGGACCCCCCCACAGCTCACCACCATTTTCCAGGAGAGAGAAAATAAAAGCTGCTCTGTAAGAATAAGTTTGCATAAACATCTGTGGAAAAATCTCCATTAAAAGCAGGAGGGAAACATAAAAAGAAAGATTTAAGAGATGTTGTTGAAAAAAGGGAAAATTAATTTACTTGTTTTCTGGTTCTCAAAAGCATCAAAAACCCCAGGAAAGTGGCAGAGCGTGGGGGGAAGTTAGGCATTTGGAAATGATACTGGAATTCCCTGGACAGGAGTTACTGGAATTATTACATATGCATACAAGCTCTGTTTCCTGAATGTTTTTACCAAAGCTGCTTTTTCTTTCTCCTGCTGTTTTTCCTGGGAACACAGAGGGAAAGAATTGTTTTAAGTGCTTACCTCATCCACAGTAATTTCTTTATAACTCTTTCAACACTGAAAAGGGAGATGCTTTTGGAACATGCCTAAAATTTGTACAAAAGGACACTTCCTTTCTCTCTGAACATAGCCATCAAGAAGAACCAATGCAAATCAACTGATACCACGAAGTCAGTGGACAAAATTAAGTTACCCCAAAATCCTATGCAAAAATCCATCTAGCTAAACATGACTGTGGAAAGTTTTAGTGCAGCCACATAATGCCTGTTTTAGGATGGGTTTCTATGTGTTTATTTAAAAAGGTTTAATTTGCAGTATCTGTCTAGTACTTGCCCTTAGCACAAGGTTTAATTTTATGCATCAACTTCAGCTAATTGAAAATAAGTAGGCTCAGACCACAGGACATTGCTTTCAGGACTGCCAGGCTTTGCTGCTGTTTGAGCTGTTCCTATTTCAGGCCCAATCGCATATTAGACCTTTCTTTAGCTCACACTCAAAATTTTGAAAGGCCCTGACAAATTCTCAGAAGAAAACGAGCCTCCTCAGTCCACAGTGGACTGACTTTAAGACGGCACCCTGGAAAGGCAGCTCATTCGAGTAGCAGAGAGAATTCCCCCCACATTGTCCTTCCCTCTTAACACCTCACCACAGCTTTTTTTTTTTTAAAATATACAGACATTGCTCCAAGTCCCAGCTACATCCCATCATTCTTTCATCACTGATCTGTCAAACATCGGTAGGAAACTGTTCAATGTCTAACAGCCATGTTTGCATTTGGCCTCTGTATTGGTTTGTTAAAATTTCTTCCTTTTTTCAGAAGGCAAAAGGGAGCTTCTGCTTGTGTGCATACAACAATCCAGTGAGACCCACCACAAAGCTAACAGCACATTTGGACACCAGTGTATTTTTACCATTGTAAGCTTTCCATGTGAAATTTTACAGCCCCGTCAAGAAATTTTGCCCACCTATTAGTCCCCCAAGCATATCAGCTAGAGACAGAAACCAGTATCCCATATCCTGGTTATGCAGGCTTGAAAGATGAGTGCAATACACCACTTTATCAACCTTTTAAGTGCATTAGCCACACATGACACATACAAGGAATCAGTGTAAGCATTTCTGTAACTTTATTGACTAGCTTTATTGCACATACTTATTGAAGCCTCCATTATTTTACCCACCCAAGGTTTCCATAATTATTTTAAATGCAAGTTAAAGGTAACTTTCATTCCCATGACTTCCCCCCCTCCCCCCTTTTAAATTTTAAGGTTCTGAATCACCCAAGAAAGACATAACCCCTGAATTCATACGTGTAAGACCATGCGGCATTCAGGGAGCAAGCCAGTGGGTGCTCTGCAAGCATACTGATACTCTGCACAGAGAGAAACATCATAGATCATTAACTTTAAACCTCAGCGGTCACTGAATTAAATATGTGAGACTGCAATTTTAGCTCAGTCAATCATCTTTTGTTCTGTTGACCTGATGAGAGAGGTAGACTGCCTAAAAATCAAGCCACCTTCTTCTTCACTTCACTCTCTTCCTTTCCTGCTGCTTCTTTCTCTTCCTTCTCCTCCTCACCAGTTTCCTCAGCAGCTTCCTGAGACTCCTCCCCTTCTTCAGCTGCTGTTTCTTCTCCTTCTCCTTCCTCTTCCTCACCCTCTTTGGCTTCTTCAGATTCTTCCTTAGCACCTTTGAAAGACAAAAAGAAATATTTCACATGTAGGTACTGTTCCTAATCCCAATTTCAGGGGAGCCAGCACACCCACACCCTTCAACCCCACACATTTGGATGGCAGCCTGCTAAACACGATGGGGCTGGCAACTGATTTTGCATGAAAGCAGGGACATTTATCCAGGACTTCCAAGGGAGAACAACAAAACTACACAACCAACTTATCCTAGATTTCAGAGGGAGTGAAACACTTTATAGGTCTTTTCAAAATCTCAGCCTTGAAAAATATTGACTGTGGACTCATTGCTTTAAGCCTTATCCGAAGACTTGAGTTCAAAATGGAGTCTTGCCATTGCTTTCCAATTGGCTCTTTAGCTATCATTTCATTAAAATTAATCTTTACACTAATAAACTCCTAGAATAGTTCAATGGCAGCCAATGCATTTCAGGTATGTTTAGGTTAAATCCTTCAGAGCTATGCAACTGAAGTGGGGAAAAGCAACTCTGGGTAATACTCCTTCTACATTTTCTTTAAAATGTGAGTTTGCCAAATAAATTATGGGGCAGCAAGGAAGTGGCATATACTTTGGTTGAACAAGAGAACTACCTAGACCTCAGGCAAGAGATGCTGCTACCCACTAAACCCAACAGTTACAGCCACAGACATCAGCTGATGTTCCTATTATCACAGGCTACTCTCTGGAAGTTAGTATTTCGCTCAGGATGTCCTTGTCCCTTCTTTTTGAGGATGTCTGTAATAGCTAAGTACTGTTTGCTGCCATATGAATATAATATTACATGCCGTTAAAAGCATTAGCATTCTTGTTTTTGGAAACTTGAATGGAAAAGAGCACCCAGTGATTTCCAAGGGAGTATACTCAGTCTTACAATCCACCTGATAGGGAATGTTTACCTTATCTTCCATTCAATGTTCAGGCTTTCCTGCTTAAATGCTGTATGCTTCATCCCATGATCCTCTGCTCATGTGAGCAGACAAGGAGAGAGTCTAATTGTTAGACTTAGTCATCAGGATTTCTGGGTTTTACACCATATGAGCAGGGTGAAGCATGAAAGAGAGGGATTTGAAAGTAACTAGAAGTACCTTCCTCCTCTTGTTCAGCCTCTTCACCTCCTGCTTCTTCCTCACCTTCCTCTTTCTCTTCCTCCTCACCTTCTTCTGCAGGGGCTGCCTTGGCTTCTCCCACTTTAGCAGCCTCAATTGTTTCCTCTATTTCAATCTGCTCTTCCTGGACATGACTGGAGTAGTATGTGGGGAAGGAACGGGTTGTCATCAAGTAGGAGCTGGACTGCAGACCACTGTAGGCAGACCTGCCAAAAGTTGGGGCAGTCTGGGTGTAGCCACTGGTGATGCTTCCAACACTAGTGAAACTGAGTCGGGTCTCTTCACCTTCCAGCAGTTTCCTAGCAGAAAAAAAAGCAAGCAAGCAGAAATTACTTAGTTGTGCTGCAGCAGTATTCAGCAGATCCAGCTACGGACCAAGATACTATGATGCTTTGAGCAGCACAAGCCCTAGAGACTGCATACTTAGGAGCGCAAAAACTAGCCCATAATGAATAACTATGCAGCAATGCTACCCTATCTTCTTGGAAAAATTTTGAGTTTGAGGTGTGCGTTACTGGTGAATTAATACTTTTCCTTGTTAGAAGGAATAACAAGGAAATAGTCTCTAGGATTAAGTTCCTACAGCAGGTGAAGTTAGAGGTGTATATTGGTAACCTGTAGGGTTGCAGAGAACAATGCAGATCTAGCAATTTGATGTTATGTTTAGCGATTAGACAAGGTTCATAGCCACCTTCTCAATATTCCCCCTTGTGGCGTTCATAGAAATTCTGTTTCAGCATTTGCCGTTTCTAACAGTATCTGGGACAAAACATTGAACAGCTATTTAACAGCAATTCTGCTGTAAAATGTTTGCTTTGCAGGAGATTGCTTCTGCGAGTCAGAAACAAAGCCCATTCTTAAAAGCATGTAAGAGACTTCCAATTTTGAGAGCACAGCCATCTGTATTAAGAAGTTCCACTGATACAAAATCTCTTCCCTGTATGTACAGAACAGATATTTTTATTTTTAAAGATGGAGAACTGAGATCATGTACTGGTGAGCTAAGAGTTCCGTATGCATATATGTACGTACTATTATACTCCCTTAAGTTTACTACGCTGAAGATTTTGCTTTAAGCAAATATTTTACCTCAAAAGCACCGCTTCTTCCAATAGCAAGACAATGGAGAAGACCTGATTAAATTGACATTTGTCTATGAAAATTTCTGCTGGAGGAATGATAAATAAAATGAATTCTCTTGAAGAGAGAACGGGAACCTGGTCCGTTACTAAAACATCCCCCCCGTCATACCTATATGCTGCAATTTCGATGTCCAGGGCCATTTTCACATTGAGCAGATCTTGATATTCCTTCAAATACCGAGCCATTTCACTCTTCGTGGTTCTCAGCTCGTTCTCCAATTTGTTGATTGTATCCTATTGGAAATAACAACATTGACAGCGTAAGATTCTTACTTCTCCCACGTCTAGCAGTAACGTCTTACAAGGAATTTCTCCAATCCTGTTAACTTAATCTTGCTCCAGCAGGGAGAAAACAAACAGCTCCAACTGCGCCCTCGGCCAAAAAGGCACCATTCAGCAAATCCCACTTTCCCTGGCAGGGTTCTCCCACCCACCCCTATGCCTACTCCCTGGTATCCCATCCCTGTTTAACGTCAGGAGCCCAGTTTTCCGCTCTGCGAGGACTAAGCAGCCCTATACCCACACCCTGTTATTCCATCCCTATTGGAGCGCCCAGTTTTCTGCTGCGCGAGGACTACAGCACACATGAACTTTGGTTTTAGCCCCTACCTGCTTTTTCTGGTTTTAGCTTAAGGAGGTGTCTGGTTCCGAATGACCCAGGTAAGGGTTGACGAGTACGCAGACGAACGACGTCTCGCGCAGCACAGCGCTGCAGCGTTTCCCCTTCCAGCCCGGTGATACCCCACGGTACGCAGCTCCAGCACNTCCCCTCACCTGCAGGGCGGAGATGTCGGCGCTCTGCTTCTCTTCCAGCTCCTGCAGCTGCTTCTCCAGCGCCTCGTTCATGCCGCGGGTGGCCTCGATCTCCAGCGTCTTGGCCTTGAGCAGGCGGCGGCTCTCGGAGACCTCGTCCTTGGCGGCGCGGACGGCGTCGGTGTTCTTGGCGGCACTCTCGCTGAGGACGGTGAAGCGGCTGCGGAACCACTCCTCGGCGTTCTGCATGTTGCGGGCCGCCAGCTTCTCGTACTGGGCGCGGATGTCGCGCAGGGCGGCCGAGAGGTCGGGCTTGGCCGACACGTCCATCTCCACGGAGAGGTGCGCGTACTGGATCTGCGCCTGCAGCTCCGCCAGCTCCTCCTCGTGCACCTTCTTGAGGAAGGCCAGCTCGTCCAGCAGGCTGTCCACCCGCTTCTCCAGCTCCGCCCGCGCCAGCGCCGCCTCGTCCGCGCCCTTCCGCACCTCCAGCAGCCGCGCCTCCGCGTCCTCCCGGCTCAGCACCTCCTCCTCGTAGCGAGCCTGCAGCCCGCGCAGCGTCTCCTCCAGGCTCTCCCGCTCGCCCTGCAGCGCCTGCTTCTCGCTCGTCGCCTCCTCGGCGGCCAGGCGCAGCTCGCGGATCTCCTGCTCGTAGAGGGCGCGGAAGCGGGAGGGCTCGGCGTGCTTCTGCCGCAGCACCAGCAGCTCGGCCTCCAGCACCTTGTTCTGCTGCTCCAGCTCGTGCACCCGCTCGATGAAGCAGGCGAAGCGGTCGTTGAGGTCCTGCAGCTGCGCCCGCTCCTGGCTGCGGATGGACTTGAGGTCGTTGCTGATGGCCGCCACCTGGCTCAGGTCGAGGCTGTCCACCGAGTGCAGGAGGGAGCCCGAGGCGCTGGACGTGGCGTAACTGCGCCGCACCGACACCGAGGAGACGGGCGCCGACAGGCTGGAGTACGCCGAGCGCGCCGAGCTGTAGCCGCCGCCGCTGCGCATCGCCGAGACGTGGAGACGCGAGCTCTCGGCGTACCGCCGCTTGTAGGAGGGGAAGAACGGGTCGTAGCCGTACGAGCTCATGGCTGCGGGGAACGGGCTGCCAGCGGCCGCTCTGCGGACCGGCGCCGCCCGACCGTCCCTATTTATCGGCGGGGAGGGGNGCTGAGGTACGGCCCGCTCCGGTGTGGGGCGGCCCGCTCCGCGCCTCTCCGCGGGCTCGGGGGGCTGCGGCAGGGCGGGTGAGTGCTCCCTGTTAGCTTGCGCTGGCGTGACCCCGTCGGAACCGCCTCGCATCGCCCTCGCCTCAGGCCCGCTTCGGGCCCACCGGGGGCCTCTCTCGGGCCCCCTTCGGGCCTACCTGGGGCCCACCTCGCCTCAGGCCTAGCTGATGCCCCCCCTCCCCAACCTGCCGGGCTGTGCGTTACCCCCCTCTTTCCTCATCCTCCGCTTCCTCACAAGCCCCCCCGGCAGAAGCCCTGGGGAGGTTGCGGCCGGGGTCGTAGGGAGGCCCGGTGCCTCAGCGAGGCTGGGGTGCGCGCAGCCCTCACTGCACCTCAAAACCCCCAGACCGCCTACATCAGTAGCGGGTTTTTTCCTTCACTTGGCGGTTTTCGTAAGGTGGGTGTGCCTTTGAAGGTCTTGCTGCCCTCGCCTTGTCCTTTGTTGCAAGTGGTTCCTAACAACCAGGTAATGACATAAATGCAGAAACAAATAGGGCATGTGGTTTGCAGTCCTAGCAGAATACATTAATATCTAGTTACCTAGCTTTGCCTCCTCCGTTCCTTGAAATTCTCTAGAGGCAAGTCTGTGTGAGACTTGGACCAGAGGGACTGAATATTTATCCTTGCCTAATCTGGCTAATACAGAGACTAAAGCTGGACAGCTGCGTTGTGGCCACCTCTGACCCAGATTATTAGCCACTGGTTGATTAAAACAAAGCAGTATTCATGTAGTAGAGATTTATCAGAAGTAAGCGAGGAATATATTCAGCACGGACTTCATTGGATGCTCAGAAAGGCAATGATAATTTGTCTCTCGAGTCAGAAGGGCAAATATATTACAAAACAAACGCTTCAGAGTTTTCTTGATGAAGGAATAAATTTAGGCATGGGTTGGGGGATGTTTATTAAATAAAGAGATACCACAAAATGCTTCGTTGCTTCCTAAAGGAAGGGGAAAGACTTAGTAATGTACATAAATTAATCTCTGTGCCTGTCACTAATTGCAATGGTATTTAAGTAGTTCTGGCACAAAGATGTTCGCTTAATACCAGTCATCTACTAAAGGTAGAGTGGGGTTGACTTAATCATGTTTCCTACTGTCTTCTAGTGATGTCAAACAGAACGTTACCTGCTGCGTGGTGTCATTTCCATAGGTTTCAGGGTGCTTGAATATGAGGGATATTAAGCTGTGAAGGGCAATGGCCTATCGGAGGTACAAAGCTGCAGTCTCTTTTCATCTGAGCTCATGCTAGATGGAATGAGCTATACTAAGAGCTAGTAAAGGCTTATGCGTCACAATATCACAGTAGAGGTGGTGAGAGATCTTACTTTGCAAATCTAAAGCATCCCCCTGAAGATCAATGGAATTGCTCTGGATTTACAAGCACTGCAAGTGAGGTTTCTACTCAAAATTTTATTCAAAATTTGTGATGTAAATTTCAGTAGCAATTGCATTCTTGCATGTTAGAACAGCTATCCATTACTCAGGCATTGAGAATGCAAAGTATTGCAGCACAGGTTTAGTTTTATGTGCTAATACATTTTAGCTTTAGCAGAGATTGGTTTTGCCTTTTGCCTCAAAGAGGTAGCTTGTGTAGCTTGCAGAGCACACTGGGAAGAAATGAGCAATATAGACATTATAGCAGATGGAAAGATTCACAGTGGGCTTGGTCAGAGATTCAGTGAGCTTCTAAACACAAATTGGTATGGGATACTCAAGTGATGCAAACTGGAATACCTTGTTTCATGCCAATGCATTTATGCTAATCTCCCCTGCATTCAATTTGAGCATAAGATTTAATTATTAATTGTATCATTTATTATACTGTATATTAATAAATTAATATACCTCAGCTTCTAAAAATAACTGCACTTCACATCCCAGGAAAATAAGCTTTGTAATTGTAGGCTGTTAATATTCTTTCTCATACTTTCTTAGAGAGGGAAAATGAGCAGAAAACCCCTTCCTCTCTGCCAGCAGTGTGTGCCAGAAGATGGGAAAGTATGTCTGCAGACAGCCCTGCAGTGTTTAGTTTCAGTGTGACTCAGAGGTAAGGATGAAGATTTGCTACTATGAAGGAAAGCTAACTACTACTGAAGGCATACTGCTTCGGAAACTTGTATTTCCAGGTACAAGGTAGTGCTGACTCTGATTTCCCCATTCTTTTTGTCTCCCTTTTGTTGCTTTTTGCCATAATGCAGAGTATAATCTCTCCCCTTGATAAGGTATTGTTAGAAAAATCACTGAAGTAGTAGGGAACAGCGGAACAGGATAAAGACTGGCTTCCAACTAGAATGAAATGGTCTGTGCCATTTGCCTCATTTTTGTTTAAGACTGCATTGAAAAAAGCAGGCAGGCAGTCACTAGAGATGAGCTGAGTCACCCAGCAGCTTAGCATTATGTCCCTTTCCATCTGCTGAAGCTAAAGCTGCTCTCGTGCTGTTTTAGTTAATTGTGAGTGTCATGATTTCATCTAACACAAACTTCAGGTAGAAGAACCCCAAGTCCAGGTTCATCCCTTGAAAACCTTCCCTAGACTGGCTGACCTAAATAATGTGGATTATCATGATGAGTGATACAGAAATGATAGTAGTGATGTGCTAAGGTGGCAGCTGTGCAGTCACATACTACTGCTGCATAAGCAAAGCAAGCAACTCCATGAAAACACACTCCTGTTCGTACATTTTCCTCTGCTATATACTATGTAATTAACATGTACTCAGTCTAGGAATGGCATTTAGGTCTAGGCCCTGTGCTAGGGCCTCAGTGAGCACCAAGAAATTACTTGAATGCAACCAGAGTCAGTGAAAATTCCCCTATGCTGCAAAACACTTGGGCATTGAAGTCTAGTGGGGTTTGCCTTTCTTTTTTTTTTTCATCATAGAATGGTTTCCCCAGCAGAAAGTGTAACAGGTACTTTTGGGGTTGAGATGGATGAAGAGAATGAAGTCTGCATTGTCTGTTATTTCAGGAGCATAAAATTGAGCAGTCCTAAGTCAGAAAAGTAAAAGCATTGTTCATACTTTTTTTTCTGTATTATTTCTACTCCATAAAGGCACAGCTTTGAGAGAGTGGGGAATCAGGTGCTCCCGCTGTTGCAAATGTTACATAGCTCTGAAGTGTTGCGCAATGTCATGTTTTTTATACAGTATATAAAATGAGATTGTAAGAGCTGATCTATGTGTGTGGTACCTATACTCAGAAAAACAGGCACCTGAGAGATACTATGCACAGTAAAGTATGATTAAGGAATTTCTGTTCCCAAGGTTCTATAATTGTTTATAAATTTACTGCAGATTTCAACATACTGGCATTCAGTGGCACCACATTTTATGGATTGATTGATTTTTATTGATAAGATTGATTAGATCAGTTCTGAATGAGAAAGGGGAGAGCTGGAACAGGTCCATTGTAGCAGTCAATGCTTTGTGCCAGTATTTAGTGCTATGGGAATGCAGTAAAGCATGCCTATGGCTGAGCTGTCCCTATAGGTCCTTTTACTGATCTTACCACGGAGAGGTGAGGTGTACAAACTGAAAAAGAGAATTCTCATTGAAGCCCCTGGGAACTACATCTGAGAAAAGTCTGGTTAAGGATTTTGGAGTTGTCCTACAATGCCTTCTGTGTTTATAGCTACTTCTTTCTTTAAAACTTCTGGGAAAGGGGGGAACCTTGAAGAAATTTCTTTGGGATTTATTCTCCTGTGTGCTAGAATTTCTACATCTGTCTGGGTTGGTTTTAAGTTTTGACCCTATGCTGAACACACTTGAGAATTGCTGCTGTATGTCACTAATATTCTACCTATTGGGGATATTTTGAAGGTCACAAGCAGGAGTAATGGGTCCCATTTACTTTCCCTTGTCCTGTAGTTAGGAACTTACGTATACATCTAAAATGATATCAAAATCTCTGAATGAGTTGAATTGCAATGTGCAAATGAAAATGCGCTGTTCTACTTTCATTCTCTTAATCCTGCTGCATTTTTCTCTTATGAATTGGAAGGAATCTTGCATTTTAGGAAGACTGCTTCCTGTATTCCAAACAGCCCTTTTAACAGGAGACAACACTAACATGAATTTTCAAAGCCCACGCAGAATTTTGTCTGCAAGGACTGAAATACAGTATCTGGAAGACACAGAAGAAGTGCTAATAAATATTTAACTTATTTCTTTTGAACAGCTATTTGCTTTATTTGTGCCATATATAGTAAGTTCCTGAGCAGCTTTTATGCTTTTATTATCGCTTACACCAATTCTGTTTTGCTGCGCACAGTAACATTAATTTGCTCACTTTGAGTTTGTTCTGTCTCTTGATTACAAGAGCCAGAGGAAACAGCCAGGCACTTCTTTCATCTGAGCTCTGTCAATGAATGCCTAATTAGAAGGTTCATTAGCTTTGTTTACTCTTTGGATCAGGACTCCAAACTAGGCCACAAAACCTGATGGCAGATTCCTCCTTGCAGTTTCAAGAGTTGGTTTTTAACTTCCAGAATCAATTAAATAGATGTTCTGCTTTTGTTTGATTCCAGCAATTAAACATAAACAAAAAGGTTCTTGGGCAAATAAAACTCCCCTACCTTGCCAGCTGCAGCAGCTGCAGAGCGATGTACGTGGTTTGAAAAAGCCTACTCGGCCCATTTTGAAAGAGATCCTTTACTCATTTTCAAAGTCTCATTGTTCTGGCCGGGTCTTCTGCCAACGTGAGAAGTAAAGGGTTATACTCGAGAGACCGAGGGCCACATCAGAAGCTGCTTGTAAGCTGGCACTGGGCTGTAGGCTTCGCTGAAGTCCTGCCACTTAAGGCTACCTGTCTTAAAGCTGTCACCTGAAAAGTGGTATTTTATAATGTCATAAAATACAAAAGAATAATTGTGATGGTTCTCAGCTGAATCAACTTCTGATGAATGAATTGCAACAGAGATACCTTTTCCCGCCCTTCACATGATTTGGTGAGTTAGAGAATGAAATTCTTATTCTGTATTCATTACTTTTAACTTGTCAATGTTAATGGTTGTAATACCCAGTTTACACTGGATTGTGCAAGATTGCAATCAATCAGTCAGTCCGATCTTATGGTACATCATGGAGCAAGTGATAGACGTATTGTGTAGGTATCCCATAGCAGTAACGTGCTGGGGTTGGAAGAAAGCAATAGAATCAGTGTCTGTCTTTTTACCTTGCTGGCATTTGTAACCTCTAGCATGTTTTTCTTCCCCTTCCAGCGGCTTTTTGCCTTGGAAACCTTTTCACCACATTAAAATGTTTTTCACAAAGTGGTTGTGATAGTTTTCAGTCTTCAGTGTTTTTGAATTACTGTTCTTACCCGATTCCTTCTCAAAGTAATGTTAAATTGAAGTGAATGCAGTTCTTTCAGCTGACTGAAAGCAGAGTGCTCTGCCCACATATTTAATATATACCAAGCATAATGATTCAAATGGAATTGTCACATGTCTCTAAATGCCCAATTCCCATTGAATCCCAAAGGAATTTGGACACAAAACTCCTTCAAACTCCTTTGAAAAATTACAGCTTGTTACAACTGTTTTGCAGAAGAAGATAAGTTACATACCTTGTTTCATGCATGTGTCTATATGTAGGGGCAGCTGAATATGTATGCCTGCAAATCTTAATTTCCCTGTGCCATTATACAGTGGTGTTTTCTACTTACAGTCTGTGCTCATGCATGTTGAGTAATGGACTCAGTTAAAGACCTGAGACATTCTCATCAGTACAGTGAACTACCTGAACATTAAGGAACAAAGACAAAGTGAACCCTAAGCGTTGGTATGTCCCAAAGAGTTGCTCTGGGAAAACAGGTCTGACTACTGCAAAGTTTTAAATGCTCAGTGAAAATAGGTATGTATATATAGTTTGTTTGAGGGATGTATGCTGTAAGAACATGTGCTTCAGCAACTGTAGATGATAATAATAAGAGAAATTTAATATCCCTCATATTTTTGAAGTTGAATACTCATATCAGTAGCAATATCCAGAGGCAAGCAGTGTAAATATTTCCCTGTTTTCCCGTTTCTGCTGACCACATACTGGCTACACCAGCTGAAGTTAGTTCTGTTGGTGATACAGTGGGTAGAAGAGAGGAAACTGCATTTACAATACAGTTGAGAGCATATGAAAGGCTCATAACGCAGTCAGAGACTCTTATTTCCTTCCAAAAACTTTCCAGTATGAATGACAAAGATAAAATGTGGGTCAAAAAGAGTATTTATTTGTGGACTGCATGCACAATTAAAAGGCAGAGATCTTGTATCTGTGGTCTGCAGGGAATTTAAGCATAGTCTGAATTCCTGATTACCAGGATAAATTCTTTCTTTCATCACAGAATCTGGATGAACAGTTGAGGAATTCTTGCCCTATAACTCAATTATTCTTTAAACCTTTGAGAGATTTTTTCTCCTTGCTGCATATGCAGCAATAAAATTTATGTGAGGTGTACACAAAGCCACCTCTGCCTTTTAGTATGTGTGTAATCTTCCCCCATGTACAACTGCAAGCATTTCTTAGCAAGATATAAGCATCCCATTATTTAATAGTCTAGCAGGTACTTCTGACCGTAAAACACAGAAGGAAAGTGAGCAATAAAACTGTCTGACTGTTGTACTGCAGTGTGTTGACTGGTTAAGTTTCACAGCAGTGAGCTGAAGTTGCTCATCTCTGCAGTATATGAATAAAAATTACTAAACTTCTGCAGCCAGTGCACCTAATTTCCTACATCAGATCTTGCGTGCATCAGATTATTGGTATTATATTTGCTTATTAAGGGTGATAGTCAAGAATTTATGCATATGTGGAATAGAATATGAAATGTAGCCTATTGCTCTGGTTTTACGCTAATATAACTTAATTGAAAAATTTGCAGAGGTCTGCAGGGGTTTAATCTCTGGCACTACTCCTCCTAGAGAGAAAATGGCTTTGCACCACTCTAACGCATAGATTAAATTGTAAATTATACAGTCTGTTTGAGAGGCTCTCATGGCATATATTAGCTGTGAGAATTCAAATGTTTTCTTCATACTACTAATAAGGGCAGATGAGAAGTTGCTGCTGTTTTTTCTATTTATTTCTGCAATTTTTTGAGGGAAATAGAAACATTTCACTTCCATTAAAACTGCTGTTGTTTGTTTGGTTTTTCTGTTGGTTTTTTTTTTTTTATTTTGAGTGTGGGGAGTGAAAAGGGAAGTGCATCAAAACTGGAACCCTGAAATGGAGTCACAGGCAGATCTTGTGGTCTTTCACTGCTGAATAATAAAAAGATTTAATTTTTCAGGGTTTGGAGTTTTGACAAGCTCCCAGGCTTTTGTCTTAACATTACTACATCTGAACAGCTATGTTGTGTGACAGCCATCACCTTCTATGATTATGAAGCCTAAAATACAGTTGGTCCCATAGTGTGGGGGAATCAACTCAGCCTGGGAATAGTCTCTGTTTCGCTGTTGGTAGCTAGAGCATGATACACATTTCAGGGAGCCCTGTGCAGGTACTAAGCAGTGCCTTCTACCTTTAGGCATTCCCTGATCCTCACAACAGAAGGCAAGGCTTGGTTAGATCGGGATCTATCATACTCACTCTTTCAAAATTTCTGCTATCCTGATGATAAGCTCTTAGTCCTTTCTTTGACTAGTGGTAAAAACTTAAACGGTGAGCTAAATTTAGCTGTTCCAGACATTTTGTTTGTATCGTCTAAGCATTTGCAAAATGTTTACGTGAGTAAGTATTTACTGATTCTTTTCAGTTGGCTTAATCATCATAATAATATTTTTATTGTTTGTTAAATGTACATTCATTAACTCTTTTCACAGTCTTACCCTCTGTCTAATCCTATTCCCAGGGTATATGTTTCCTTTATACTTAATTGATGCCAACAGCAGTTCGGAGCCTATGTTTTTCTGGAGATCTGGACATCTGGACCTTAAGGACTTTCAGTTTTAGTATTTTCAGCAGTTGTATTGTCACTATCTTAGACCCTTTAAAAGCCCTCAGGTTAGTAGAAACTTGCAGCAGAAATTTGGCTTTTGTATAAGAGAAATGTATTATTGAAATAACAACTTCAGAAGCACTTAGCATCTATAACTAACCAGTCTCAGTCTGTTTATTTGGCATTGCCAAAAGCTACTCAGTCATTTGTTTTAGTTACTCCAAAGTCTCAAAGGGCTGTTGTGGCTGTTGAGCACATGGTTGTAAGTGTTACCTTCTAAGCGATTGTCTGCTTCCTGTCTGACAGCAGAAATGGTGAAATGTGCACTTACACTGGCCCCAGTAATTAACCAACAGGGTGTTGGAGATAATTTGGTTTACCTAGCTCGTCCATTGCAATTGGGATGAAATTCCTGCAGCAGCTGGAAGAAGTGCAGTTTCAGGGCCTCCACAGTAAAAAAAGAGATCAATCTTCCAGGGTCTGCTGATTCTCAAACATGACCATCAGAACTGACTAGAAATGGTATTAACTTTGCTTTTCAAGGAGAATAACCTGGCCATTTATTATGAGGTAGAATAAAGCACTTGAGATGGTGCTGTAGAGAATAGCTCTGAATAAACGGGATTAGGAAAGATGAGGTAGCCAGATACATCTTTTTATCTCTCATTTTTCTGCTTCTGTTGATGGAATCCATAACAGGATATTTGTGAAGCTATAATAAGCATATTTCACATACTGAAGCCAAACATGAAAAGTCATGTTTCACCTTTCAATACAGCAGTCTGTGCTACAGAATAATACAGCTGGGCAGTAGGGTAAAAGCGGTTTGTTTGCAGTGAAGAGTTTTATGGGTAGATTCTCACTGCCTCCTGGTTTGTGCATGATTGCAGATGGGGTGGCCTTTGGGAAAGCTGAGAGAGCTCTCTGACCTACAGCATGTCAGTATAATGGTTATATGTCCTTGAACAACGCTCTTTTTCTGGTATACGGATATCAAAATGATAAAATGGATGGGAACAAGAAATGACCAGAAGACAAGAGATTGTGGCAAAGGGTTCTCAAGTACATAATTTGCTAAACCATCAAATCAGGAGTTTTTTGTGCCAGTTTGAGTTGCTACGCTTGCATCAGTTCATGAATTATAAATACAATGAAGATGATCTCTTCCAGTTCCATGCTTTGAACTGGAATTTCTGGAAATTTTCACTTGATGAAGGATAAAACCACAGGATAAAACAGTTAACCTCTTTGTGTTACTGCACCACATACTGTAATGTTAAGGAGAGTGTATTGCATCTTTCAGTGACACCTCAGAAATGGTATGAGGAGTTCATGTGCTGTCACTGTGTTCAGAGGAACAATCCTGTGTGCATACATTTTTGTTGTATTGTTGGGAAATATTTCCTTCATGATCGTGGTTTAAAAAGTCCTCTCATATCATGAGAAAAACATATCTAAGCACAGGCCATAGACACAGACCAAAACTGGTTGTAACCAGATTTAAGGAAGTCCTTGTGCTTTGTGTAACCTTGGGCAAGTCAGGCACTACTCCTGAAATGCATTTGCAGCTCCTTTGCTTTGGAAAGCAACAGCTTAGAGGCTGAGTCTTCAAAGCCTTGGATTTCTAGCTAACATTTTTCCTTTCCCGCTTTTGCTTGCTTAATTACATTGCAAGTGCTTAAGAGCAGGCTAGCTTTCTGAATTTATGTACGTGCAGTATCTAGCAGACTGATGTGGCTCTACAATGTGTGGCATAATCAATAAAAATAAAGCATAGGAGTAACACTTCTGGATCAGTTAAGACAGTGGTTTGTCATCATAAGGAGGAATATGCTTTAAGAGATTTCAGTGAAGACATTTGTACAAGCTCTGATACGTACTTGGGCTTTTGAAGTACTGGGAAAAAGATTTCAAGATAACTTTGTGATTTCAGGAAAGGATACCTAGTTTGTTTGTTATATTCATTGCGCACTCAACATGGAAAGCAGTTTCATTAATTCCTTTTGGTTTTTTACTTAAAGAGTGGCTACATGCAACTTGGTTTTAATCTTTCTTTTTCTTTTGAGTGTGTACATGAAGATAGCGAAGAGGAAGTTGTCCCATTATCCACAACATCTAGGGACGTGTGTAACTTTCTGTAAGTCTGGGATGCTCCTTCTGTTATATTTATTCAAGTGATTTGTAAGCATGTTTCCACTAATCTGAGCAAAGAAGAAGTGGCACAACCTGGATTGTTCCTATAACTAATTTGATCTTTACATCCGGTAACATCTGAAGTTTAGGTTAAGACCAGTAATTCTGGAGATCAGATGTTCAGAAAACTGATTAGGTGCTATGAGTCTGCAGATTTTGCTGAAGAAAGAGAAGCCGTTCTGTCAGCTTGCAGCCCTGGAAACAGCTGGTCCTGTAGCACTGCACAGCCAGTAGGAAGCAAATGCCTTTATTTGTAGGCACAGCATAGTCAGAGAGGTGAAGGTGCATTTTTGGGCTGTCTCCTCAAAGTACGTATGTGTGGGATAGCTATGGGGGAGGAAAGAGAAAGGGAGGAGTTATTTCCTACAGTAATGCAGCCTGATGAGTAAGACAGGAGGCGAGCTATTGAGTTCAATGCCCCCTGAGGTTTGATGCTGCTGTGTTCAGAGACAAAAAAAACCCCAACGCATTGCAGATTTCATTTTGCCTGGCCAGGACTATACAGCTGCATCTAGGGCTTGCCTTGAGGGGCAGAGTTACTATCCATATAATCTGACCTAAATAATTCCTTCAGGAAGCTTGCCATGCCTGAGAGCAGCCTGCAGTGGACTGAGAAATGCTGGGCACAGTGGGAAAGGAAAAGACTGCAGGAAGGGATAATTCTGGATTTGCAGTTCCCTGGGGGAAGACTGCGGTAGTTTGGTGCTCCGTGTACTCTTCCAGCGCCTCCTGCTGGGAATTTACTCCCGTGGAGCTGCAATTTAGGGGGATAAGGGAGGGCAGAAAGGGAGCAAAACATTTTTTTTCCGGATTTTTCGGGGAAGGAGATGGAATCTGCCTGCATGAGGTCTAATAAGGGCCTAGGATTGGTGTGTCAGGGATAGCAACAGAGGCAGAGCCAAGTTTCTCTGGGCATCCTTAGGGAGGGATGGGACATGGCAGAGGGGGATTTGACCTTTTGCAAATGGAAAAGGAGAGAGCAAACTGTCTTGCATCAGCCCTTGGCAGTGTCCCCTGCTTGCCACTGCAGGGACGTGATGGTAGGACCCTGTGCTGTGTTCTCTCTAGTGGGAATTTATAGGTTGATAGAGGCTTGCTATAAGCAGAGAGGGGAAGGAAGAGGCAGAAGGGATGGTTTGACTAGCTGCTCTCAAGAGGAGCATAGAGAAAGCATTACTCAGCCTGCCTCTTCCCTCCTCCCTCTGGGAAGCTGCTGCTTCTGCAGTAGGTCCACTTACTGGCAAAAGTTCAACACTGCACCAACTTTCAAAGAGAGAGGAGAAGGGAGGGAGAGAGGAGGAGAGTCCCGCATAAAGGAGGAGCTACCATGTCCCAGGCTCTCTTTGGCCAGAAACCTAACTGCTGCAAGCAAAAGAACTGGTAAAAGCAAGCCTCCTCTTTTCCCGTTCAGCAGCAATGCCTGCTTTGCCCCAGCTCTCATATAGTTAACAAGCTTTCAGTGGTGTTATCACCTCCAGACGTCACCCCAAGAGCTAGTGTTTGTAGTTTATGCTACATAAAACTCTTCCCCCAAGTAGCCAAAAATGATGCAACAAAATAAGGTCTTTGGGGTATCCATGGGGCTAGAACAATTTTCTCTCAGGGAAGGTGGTTTTATTTTCCTAAGTGTTCTGAGAGAAGGGCCCAGGTAAAATTTGGTGAGGGTAGGGGGCAGAAAAAAGTACACTTACCCCTTCCCCCCAAAATCAACAATACTCAAGAGGAACATGTTAAATAAGGAATAGAAAAGTAGGATGGAAGCAGATAGGAAATGAAGACAAACCTAGCAGAACATGAGTAAATAGCTGAGGAGCAAACGAGAGTGGGCTTTGTACCAGCTGTAGGTCTTTTCTCGCTTGCTTTCTTACAACCTTTGCCAAGCATTAACTTACAAGGCAGTGTTTGTGGACACCAAGTGCTTCTCCCCACCAAGTCCAGATTGCAGGAACTGGGCCCACGTCTGCAGAAGAACCTGGTTTCCCGGTCTGGTCAGTGTGAGGGGATCAAGTTCTCTGCCTGCCCTTGCACACGGAGCAACTCTTGGGTGACTGTCAAAACAAAGCACGAGATTCTTTTCCCACGTGCACTTTCGTATGTATGCCCTGCACCTTCGGTTGTGTGGGTCTGGACATGCAGTACTATTTGGCCATTTTTTTTTTCTCCTTTTCTGTCCTATGACATTAAAGTCAGTGGTATATAGCTATGTGAGAATGCGATGGAGTGCAGGAGAGGAAGAGGAATCAGCTGCTTTGCTGTTCCCAGTGAGCAGGAGGTGGATATGGCAGAGAGGGAGTTAACTGCATTTCTGCAGCTCTGAGGGAGTGCAGTGGTCTCTCCGGATTGCAGTGGGGAGATAGGAGTATGGCAGCTTTGCTGATGCTCTCCCTGGAGCAAGGCCATAGGGAACAGGCTCCATGGATGCTCTGGGAAGGCAATGGCTATGGAGGGAGCTGTGGCTCTTGCAGTTACTTGCAGGGAGATTTTTTTGCAGGAGACTGGCTCTCCGCGGGAGGGGGTCTGGCATGGCTGCAGTGTCTCTCCTGCAGCTATTGCTTACAGGGAAGGGCAGGCCTTGCGCTTGCAGCCAGGGAAGGGCGGTGGCTGCTGACATGCTCCCCTTTTGCCGCAGAAGGATGCTGAATCACTCCTGCAGCGCCTGCTCCTCCGTTTGAACTTCCCCGTCTTTCCTAGTCTCCCGCAGTAAAACTGATGGAGACAGCTCAGACTCCTCTTTTCCTCTAGCCAGACTTTTCTCTCTCCCTCCTGTCTCATTTTTTTCCCTTTCTGGGTCCCAACCAAAAGAAGGCATTGATTTAAAATAAAAATGTATCACTGTAGCTACCATAAGGTGATGCTGAATCTGTTTCTCCATTGGTGATGGATCTTCCTCTTCCTCTAGAGAGCAGCAATAATGTTTGATGAATACAGTGAATGCTGCAGCAATTTTCTTCTTTAAAGGAGCCCTCCTGGGCATTGAATTAGCAATGATTATCCACCGGGCAGACATTTCTTGGAAGAAGGGCTGGGGTGGGGGAAACATGATTTTTTTGTGTGTGTGTTTTGCTGGAATAGGCAGCAATAAAGCACTCTGTACTGCTACTTTCCACTGCCTGCTGTACAAGCTATTCCTTTAACTTATTTTTCCTCAGGGTTTGCTACAGAGCATCGCAGTAAAACTCTCAAAAATCACCCAGGGTGCAGCTTTGCGGAGGATGCTCTGCAGGAACATAGGAGGGTGAAAGATGAATCTCAGTACAGGACTGTGCTTGTTTCACAGAGGCAGGGGCTTGTGGAGGAATGGATGCGGGTGCTGACTGAACGAACACTGATGGCTGGCATAGAAAAAAAACTTCCATCAACGTTTCACTGTTTGTCCTTTCCAAACATTAATGGCAGTTAACATCTGCAATGCCGGATAGGAATTTATTAAGTGAAGGGTCCTGGTCTCCTGAAAATCAAAGTGATCATTTGAGCAAGCTTTCTTGTCAGTGGATGATGATTTGTTGCTTACAGCTCTATATTGAACTATCCTATAATCTTACTTCCTTCGTATTAATACAAGGAGATGTTAGCATTTTAAGATAAGCTCGTATGTCCTATTTTAAAATCCTGTTTTCATTTGTTCAGAACTTCTATATTTAATATTAAAAAGAAAAAACAAAGCCTAACTTTTGCTTTAAAAACTCTTTTGCCTTCCCATGTTTTAAAGCAGGGTCTTGAAATTTAATAATGGTGAGCATTATTGCACAGTTGTATCTTGTTTCATTATGATGCGTTATGATGAAGTCTTTTAATTAAGTGATCATGCAGTTTTTTTCAGAAGACGTGTAGATTTATACAGTAAACTGAAGTTTATATATTAATACAGTTGTTTTTTATCCTCTACCTGTAGTATTTAACCCCATGTACTGTTTACAGCATGCAACCTGAATTCTACATGGAATACGTTTAGGTTTTATATATATATTTTTTTCCCATCGTGATCACCCTGTAAGTAATTCTAAAACGCATAAAATAGTGAAATATATGCAAGAAGAAACATTTTACCATTTAACAAACCATTGAAAGCCAGTTCCTGCTCCTCCAAGTTTTAGGACAAAGCAAGGCCAATTGTGGCCAGTCCCACAATATATCTGCCTCATTAGGTCTTCCTGGTCTGAAATCTAACTATAGGCTTGAAAATAGCCATGAGACCAGCAGGGTACATCAGCTACACACAAAAATTCTTGATCATTAGTCCCTGCTGCTTCTAACTCTAGCATTTATTTTAGTTCAGTGGCCACTGTTAGCCACAAATCTCAATCTACCCAGCCGTCCTTGGCACAGATGTGCTCTAAATCTCATCAAGTCCTAATCCAAACTTGTTTGGGAACATGACTTTTGGGGAGAGTTTGCTAGAAGAATAAGAACTTGAAGACTTGTTTCTGAGCTCTGAAATTCTGGCTTCTAGTGAGCTGCTGGTCAGATGCAGGAAAAACCTTTTCCTTTTTCTCAGCCTGTGTTCCAGGATCTTATCTGTTCACATACTTACTGCTTCTTTTTTCAAATCTGTTTTTAGCTCAGCCATTCCTAGCTGCACATCTTTAGGGGTATGCAGATGTTGCATAATGAGTAAGTTATTTTTCTTGTAGAAAGGCAAGAGGGTTAGAGTGGAGGCTTGGAATTAGGAAATCTTTTTTTGTCAAGTCCTGCAATTTTCAAAAAGTTATTTATATAGACAGAAGTATCTATCTGTCTCCCTGCAACATCAGTTACATCAGGCTTCAAGATTTCATTTGAATAGCTTTGAGGGGATTACTCAAGTTAATAAGGAGTATGTGTAGGAAGGCTGCCGGTGTTCCCTTCTCTGTGTGTCTCTGTCTTCCTCCCACACTTTCCATCAAAGTCTCTGAGGCTAGTAAACTGCTTTAGAACATTTGGAACTGATGCCTGTGAATCTTCTCTTGTAGCCGTTGGGCAGATCATTCCTAATGCACTTTGTGTAGCTACAAAAGGAGTATTAAAGACTGGGCCTTTGAAATGCAATAGTTTATCAAAGAAATAGAATTAAAGGATGGAGGAAAATAAAGGGGAGAGGAAGCATCAAGGTTTTTCCAGTGATTTAATTTCAATGTGTGTTTGTATATGTTTGATTGACTAATAATAGAGTAAAACGTCTTATTCTGGAGCTTTTAATCTACAGATCTCAAGATGCATCACAAATACTAATCAGTTAGCTTCAAAGAAGATTTGGCTTGTCCTAGCTAAATATTAGTTAAAGAACGTTTAAGTGGTACTGACAATGTTTTCTCAAGATGGTCCTATTGCAGTTGCTCACTATAAAGACCACGGTCACCTAATGGCTTCTCATGAGTTGCTCCAAAATCACACCACTGCAAAGTGAAACCAAAATGAGGACATCTTTGTTAGTGTTTTACCGTAATACATTTGATTATTTTGTTAGTGTTTTACCTTAATACATTTGATTATTGATTTTGGTTAAGAACCTGATCAGCATCTTTCCAAGTGGAAAATACTAGCTGTGTCTTTCCTGCAGTGTGTCAACATTCAGAATGATTATGTGCAAAATGAAAACTCCTATTTCCCCAGGCTAGTACACCAGATATGTAAACCCATCCTATTAAAGGAGTAATTTACTTAACAAGGCACAAAATTGGCTTGCTGTCCCGTGAATAATTGGAATAAGTATCTGCCATCTGAGCCCTTGCTGCAGCCACTAATACAGATTGAGATTTGGAAGGTTTGGCCGGACTGTGTGTTAAAAGTGCTCGCATGTACAGAACTAAACTGCCTTGTGGGCTGGGGAATTACAGATGGGCCTCATCAAAATCTCTGAACATGCCCAGTGCACTTGTATGGCAAAACAGGCAGATGTGAACAGGGGGTGAGCAGGAGGTAGAAGAGGCCATGTTTATTGTAGCCTCTCATTAGCCCAACTTAGTAAAAGCTTTATGTTCTGCTGAGGTCTGAGGATTCTGTGTGCGTAACATACTGTGTTGTGGAACAGTATATATATGATCAGCTATGTGGGGGTGGGGGGATGGGTATATGTACCCTTCACACTTTATGGGATCAGGGGTCTGGAAGTGGAACAAGAGTGTAGAAATTGCAACTTTCCATTACATTAATCTTTCTAATTTCAATAATAAAAAGCAGCTTTGTTTTCCATAAATCATAAATCTATTATTATGGTCAGGAAGGAAAGAGAATACAAAATTTACCTGAGGTATGGCTCAGTCCCACCTTAGCTCTTTATCAGGATAATATTGCCTAGCTTAATATCATAAAAATGTTTAGCACAGGGACCTAAGTAACATTTCACCCATGTCTGGATTTCTTCTGGGTTAGTTACCCTGTGAAACATTTATCTCCCTATCTTCCACCACTGCAACCCACACACCAGAGACCCACTCTCAAGGAACTGTGTTGAAAAATGATTCACTGCATGTGTTTGGATCTGACACATTTAATTACAGTGCTCCATCTGTATGAGGTAATACAGAAGAGCAATTGAGAAGAGTCAGAGAGGTGCTAGGATTCAGATTGGATCCCAGATGTTTTGTGTGTGAAAGAATGATAGAGGTTAAAAATCGGGGGGTTTATAAATGGGCATCAGGAGGCACATGGTGATTGAATGTAATTACTTCATTGGAAAGGGAGGAAGCATGAATTAACAGTACAAAGTTAGGGGTCTGTCTATCAGCATGTTAAACAGCAGTCATTTATTAATATCTAAGGGTATCTATACGTTATGGATATGACATTGTTACTACCTGCTGCCTTGCTCAGGGCTAAAATTTGGATCTGTGAGCTTCAGAGCCAAAGATGTCAATGTAAGTAGTTCAAGGTAATGAACTTGGTCCCAAGGTTGCTGTTACCAAAGATTTATTTCTGTCGATCAGGCACTCACTGAACAGGCAGTTTTACAAGTTTGAGTAGTGAGACCAAATCTTCACCCGTCCTCAGAAAATCCAAGCATGAATAGTAGTTTTAAGAATAGCAGTAGTATTATATAGGGAAGCTTTCCAGACAGTAGCACCCTCCTCACAGGGACATAAGCATTGCTGCTAGACCTCATGATCCAGACATGACAGGAGTCTGGCAGATCTCACAGAAGT
>VYZV01005645.1:197348-283384 GCA_013401275.1 Pandion haliaetus | reverse complement strand
CCCCGATCTGCACCGGGGATGCTGCTTTTAATTTTCTGTCTACATCCCCATGGCGTGCTAATGAGGGGAAAAGATTTTTTTAAAAACTGCAATAATAACAACAACAATTGCATGCTATAAAGGAAGACTTTTCCTCCCCTAGCAATGTTTGAAAGCGTTCCTTCCCCCTGGAGTTTTCTCTCCCATGGCCTTTGGTAGGGAGAGGGCGATGGCTGGGGTGTCCCACGGCACCTGCCCAGGTGGGGTGCGGGGTCAGATTCGGGGCGAGGGGGGTCCCTGCTCCCAGACCCGCTAGGTGAAAAATAATGCGTCTGGAAATCGCTCAAAAGGTAGAAGAGTTTGGAAAACGGTCTCACCCAGCACATTTCCAGAACTTCGCCTTGTTCTTTGCGTTTCCCGCTTGCTAGCTGTGGTATCACGGCCATTTATCTGGGAAAAATTAGTGGAAGCGGTTAAATGAGCTGGCGTTACAGTGGCTGGTGATAAGGATGAAGCTCTGCTTCGAAAATGTTACAGGGGTGCAAATGAGAGTTGGCTAAAGCGCTCCTGCGTGGGGGAGCTGGGGCCTGCGTGTGCAGGTTGCGGTGGTCGGACTGAGTAGAAATGGCAGAAAAATGGGGTGTCTTCAGTTTTTGTGGCTTGGCGTTAGCACTCAGAGGCTCTCTAGGTGTGGATCCCGGTGATTCTGATTCACAGGGGCTTTGGGGTAAGGAGGAGGACCTTTTAGAGAGTCGTGATTATCATTTAATTGAGCGTTAGATTAAGTTGGCATTATAGTTACTCTTTATAGAAGGGACACGAGAGCTCTTACATTGTCGTACTCGCATGGCAGTTTTCATTTGAAACGTCTGAGCCTTCTCCTGCCTTACAGCAATTCAAAGGATGCGGTTGCAGTTCATTAGAATAAGGGAAAGATCTAAACTAAACACTGAAGTATTTAGGATATTATTACAGCGAGAATGCTTACGTGTGATAAAGTGATAGAAAAAGGTTTAGAGCATTTCCCAATCTTCTTCTGTTCATATATATATTTATACATGTCTTATATTTGGGTCCTATATTTGATTGCTGACGGGGGGGAGGTATAGGTATGACCAATTTTTCTGATGCATCAGGAGTACGCATTGCCCCTCGCACCGTTCCGCTCTGGGTGCATCTGTTTTCATATGCGGTATGCAATGCGTACTTTTTAAAATATGCCAGAGATATATGTGCCCTAATTTAGTGGTAAATTAATTTGAAACTCAGTTGAAATAATTTTGACAATTTTTAAAATTTATTTCATTTTTCGAAGGTAACTTGCATGCAGCTGTCCAGTACTTTGAGACCAAAGAAGCTGCATGTATCATACAGTGAAACACTTGACTGTGATATAACAGAATGGGAATTATCTCTGAAAAGGAAAAAAAGACAGATTTGGGCTCTATCGGCTAAGCAGTAACTTGAAAGTAAAATACCTCACAGACAACACACTTTTTGAAGTTTGATTGGGAATGAATAATATGTTGATGATAGTGTTTTGAGTGGTGTGTTAAGCGTGTCATAATTCTCTCACAGAGATCTCTAGTTAAAAAGTGCTCTGCATATAGCACTGTTTTAATTTTAAAAAACAGATATTAATCATATGCAGGAGAGGAAGTATGTTATAAACAGTGCTGGGCTTGATTATAATTTTTTATAATAATGTTAGCTTAGTATTAGATTTGAATTTTAAGTATTAATATTTACACACACTGGGGAGGGAGTCCCTGCTGAGCGTACGAACTAAGAAGACTGTTAACGCAAACTGGTTTTGGGGGGAAGAGTGTTAGTCATCTACCTATTAATAAGCTCTACCTATCTAGTGATATTCCAGGATAAAAAATAGATATTGTGCACCTGGGTCCAAATCATACTCACTTCCTAACGTTAATAGCCAGTGGTACTTTATTTGAGTAGAGTCGTCAGAATGTGGCCTTCCGTTTATGTGTCTGCCTGGGAGTTTTTACTGAAAGTCATAAAGACCCGAAATGCCATGTTAGATGTTACAAGTGGCTTCTGTATGATGCTGATAGTAGCAAAGGGCTAAAGGCAGGGGGAAAAAAGGGAGGTGAAGTCTGAAACCTCTCCTCAGTAGCACCACAGTAGTTAAGGGTCTGTCAGCATTTCCACTCCAAACCCCAATTTTCAGAGTTTATAACTCAGCTGTTTTAAATAGCTGCAAGCTGAAACCTGCTGTATAAATTGTCAGCCCAGATGTATATTTTGAAACAAAAAGTAGTGCAATTCAGTTATTCTGTTTTAAGTTACAGAACATTAAAATATTTTTAATAGTATCAGATGCTCTTTTGGCAATCTCTGGAAAACGCGTTCTCAATACGGAAGATTTTATACTCAGAGGCTGTTTGAATTCAGTGTTTCGCAAGAAGTGGTAGATATCAATGTTTGAGAGGAACTATTTAGCATGTACACTAGCTTTTTTTGAAACAAGCATTTTACTCTGCAGAAAGTCTTAGTACCTGCTGTTGTACAGTAATTTTGCTTCATGCTTATAACTTCCATCTTTACGGTACATACTTTGGCCAGTTCAAATCCCACTGGACCGAAACTGGGCAAACAGGTTGCCTAACCAGAAGAGAATTGTGTTATGCAAAAAATACATAGTTATTTTCAACTTGTATGAATTGGTTTGGTTTTATTTTGTGGCTTCATCTGACTTCATGTACCTTCTTGAGCCTTAGTTTAAAAAAAAGCAGAAGCAAAATCTACCTTTAAACACTAAAATGTGTAGGTAGTTTAATATGGAAAATAAAGATTTTGAAATAGTAGAGATATTTGTGTTTGAAGAATAGGTAAGGAATGTGCACTGTGGCTACTTTTAATCTTTAAATTTTTACGCAGTCCTTATTCATTTCACAGTGCACTTCCAATCCTCTTTCTAAGAATATGCAAATAACTTTGGATTGATACATGGCATAAAATTACCAAATCAAGGTTTATGCCAACAGTCTTTCAGAACGTAAAGTTACTTTTTAAAATTCTCACAATGATGTGTATTTCTCCAGGTTTCAAGCCTGTTTTGCAAAGCTTTTTTCTAACCAGTGCTATTATGGATGTGTGCAATAGTCTTCTGGTATTTCATGGTAGAAAAGCATGAAATTACGAAAGGAACAAGTATTTTCCTCCTGTTGCATAGCAGGGGAGCTTCCTATGTAATAAGACTTTCTTTAATTAGCCAAAGTTTTTATTTTGGCCTCTGATTTCAGTTTGTCTTTTCCTTCAGTCTTCTCCTAATGAGATGTATAGCGATATTGCTTCATACTGCATCAAAAAGCCAGTGCATTTTGGTAGCGATGCAGTTCTTGATGAGGTGCGACCAGCCCAGTGACTCCAGCAGCCGGCACGTGCAGTTTTAGGCTGATGTCTAAGCTGACAAATTGAACTGACATCATCGAGTGGAAAGGGTAGGGAGGAAAGCTCTGAAAAGCAAGAGGGAACAGGGGGGCCTTTTAAGAGGTTTTGCTCCCTCCTGCCCAGGTGTTGCAAGCTGAACCCGGGTTCAGGAGACCGGGTTGAGACGGAGATGTGATGCTGCTGCCTGCTCCACACTCTGCTTACCTAGAGAGAAAGAGGTGAGCTGAGGCTGCAGTCATTTCGCTCCCTCTTCCGAGGCCCCTGGCAGACTCACACTTCCTCCTGTGCTCTCGGCTTCTTTGCATTTCTGGAGTTAACGTGATTTTTTTGTTGTTGTTTTGTGAGATATAGAAAACATAGCTTGCAATTCCCCTGGATGCTAATGTGCATGGCAAGACTGTCCAGAGATAACGTGGTCTATCGCTAACTGGGAAGGGAGTGTTTTGTAAGTAGTCTCAAGCCCCATGCTTCAGAGTTTAAGCCAATATCCATCTGTTAAGGGTTAGAGTCAGCTCTATAATCTGTTCAGCAGATTATTACTTGTAATTTGATTACTATTTATTATTCCTTACACTTAGCTTTGAAGGCGTTAGACCTGCTTGCTGACAGACCCAAGGCACTGAGCTAGTGGGACCTCAGATCTTATCCACAACGTCGGTTCCTGTGTTTTTATGTTCAGGGACGTTCATCTCACTTTAAAGTAAAATATTTGCTTGATAGACAGAGACCTCACAGTAGTTTGTGGCAAAACTCAGTTTGCAGTTTTGGGTGGTATTACCTGGTGTTTTATGGAAAAACAGAAAAGCACCAGGGTAGATCCTTTTTGTACAGCGTTTCAGCTTTGCTTTCTTCTTTCTCTTCAATATTTCTTTTAAATAAGCTATAATTTTCAGGAACACAGTCTATTTTAAATATTTTCAGATTTTTATACCTTTGTCGTTAGTTTTTATTGTTTTGGAGAAACATTGTGCAGTGCACTGGGCCACATAATGTTCTCCCTATATATTCAGAACTCCTCATTCTTTCCACTTAATTAATATTACAGTGCAACCTGCAATTGTTTGTTTCAGCTGGGATCATTTATGGGAAAGACATTTCAAGCAGGGCTTATGACAAAATGTAATATGTATTTCAGGAGACAGAATAAATTATTCTGAAGAATATAAAAAGTCATATCTGACCATGTAAACTGGTAGAAACTGCAAGGGGACAGACTTTGTATGTCAAGATGTTTTTTTCCAAGTTCGAGCTCAGCCATGCAATATTCCAGAATCCATATTAGCTAACTGGGCAGAAGGAATTTATTTCCTTGATACTTTTGTGGATTTTTTTTACACCATGTGAAGAAACGTGTATTTTCTTCCTAGTAACTAGTATTCCTGTTTATTTTTACTTTAAAAGTCACAGTGCAGTAACACTGTAGGTATCCCTGGTATTTTCAAATTAGAAGACAGTAGCTGTCTGCTCTGTGGCATTTATCTAATCAGATGTTGGAGCAGTACACAACCACTGAAGCATGAAAGTGAGACTATGAGCTAGCTGAAATGTAAGGAGAAACACTTTGATATCTTCTGTTCACCCATCCTGGAATTTGAGGGAGGTATCAGCACTAACCACATGTGTCTCTTGCGAGCGCTATGAAAATTTACATGCCTGCAAGGAAATACAGCCTTTGTTTTGTATTGCATCTGAAGAGTTTGAATTGCAGCCATAAAGTGCTCCGTTGCAGCAGCGCGTTGGGTGGAGAGCTTTGTCTGCTAATGCCCCCGGTGCCACTCCTGGGATGGGTAGATGGGGCGGTCCTCTTTAGCTCGAAGTCTGAGGAGCTCTGGGGTCAGGGTGATGGGTGCAACCAGCGGAGAAGTAGAACCGAATCCGGGTGATAAGGCTGGTAATAGTAATTTCCAACTTTCCATTTCAAATGTGTTCCTGCATATAATTTATGGATATGAGCCATGCCTCATGTTTTCTCACTGCTGGCTGGTTGCTAAGAACAAAGTTGGCCTTCAGGAAGCATTAAACCATACACTCTGCATAAGGATGTTGAGTGTTTCTGAAGAAATGTAACAAAGAAGAAACTCCCTATTAGGCTTTCAGAAAGGGAGACAATACAAGATGTTTCTTTGTTTGATGTGGCACTTTGTTCTGTGTTCAGCTAATACATGACTCTTCACCACAGCGGGCTGGAGAAGCTGCCACAGAGCTTCGTAATGAGCATGGCAGCCTGCAAAGCTGGGATGGAGACACGCGTTTTCAAAGTGTTGTCTCACGAGTTGTGGTTGTCTTCCCATTTTAACAGGTGGTGGCCTTAGGAGAAGTGCCTGATGGGACCGTGGTCACTGTCATGGCTGGAAATGATGAGAACTACTCTGCAGAGCTGCGAAACGCTTCTGCTGTGATGAAGAACCAGGTGGCCAGATTTAATGACTTACGATTTGTGGGCAGAAGTGGAAGAGGTAGGCCACTGCATTTTATGTGTCCATAATGAAGTAAAAACAATGTCTAGATGTCAAACTTACTTTGCAATGAAATACTGATCAATCTATAAATACATCGTTGTTGGCCTTTCCTTTGGAGGGATGAATGCATGTTTTATTTGCAAATGTCAGCATTTGTGCAAACCAAGTTAAGAGTTTCTCTTAAGTTTTTCTGACTCCTCACGTCTCTGTGTGTTTTTATGAGACACCGGTTTCGAAAAATGATTCACAGAATACCTGCTTCCCTATTTTAATCACACAGCAAAGGTGGAAGGAAATGGGGGTAGTTGTGATCTGGGTTGTGCAGAGTCAGAGAGCGTATCTCAGGCCACTGCAATGAGAGGTGGAGAATTCCCTTCAGCAGTAGGGCTGCTTCTGAAGTTGTTGTAGAAGACCTGTAATTAAGGGGATTTTGCATATCACATGTGCTATGGGTTATATTCTTTAAGGGCTTACATCTTTAAAGGCTTACAGCTATTGGTGGAAAGCTTTCTAGTGGCTTCCCTGCCCTTTACAATCAAACTGCATATGACCTGCAGAAATAAGCTGTACTTTTCTTTTTAGTAAACTGGTTGACTTTTTATGAACTGGGCTTGAACAAAATTTAACAATTTAACCTTTACTTTAAATGACAGGGTAACTTTCAGGTTGGGGTTTGTTTTTTTTTTTTTTTTGAAGATGTAGAGTGCTGTCATTGTCTTCCAGCTGTTTAGGAGCTTCCTGTAATCTGGAAACTGCACTGCACTCATAGAAAGCCTTTGTAATCATTGCAAGTTTGCAAGAATTCCTCTTTAAGATTCTTGTAGCTGCTTTCAAATTTCAGGTAATGATTGAAAGGATAGCTTGAAGGAAGCTGGCACTTCAGTTTTTGCTGCAGGTTTGTTATATCAGTCATTGATTCAACCTACATTTTTTTCCCTTTATGTATTTGAAGTAATTATTCATTTTTTAAACTAGCCCTGCATAGGGCGAAACAAAGCAATAGAAGCTGCACAACTGTGTTGGGAAATTAGCAATAAAGCTAATTTCACAGTAATATTCTTTAGAAAGCAGTTGTTACTCATCTTAAGGAAGGAAAGAATATTTGTCCAAAAAAAAAAATTAAACATATGACAGAGGCCTAGATAATCTAAATCAGTCGGCACGCTTTTAGAAGTGCTTTGTGAAAGTGACTCCCTAAGCATGGCTTACAGTGGCTATTTTTTATTTTGGTGACATGGCCAACAATTCTCTTTATCATTTTACAGCTTTAAAAATATCAATAATAAAGAATAACTTGAAAGACAGAGTAACTATTGCAACAGTAATGCAATATAAATATGGAGCTTATTTCCCTTTTGGATAAGGTGTTACCTATCTCTTCCATTTGTCTTGCTTTCTTTAAAAAAAACAGTCTGCTTTGTTATTCTGCTGATGGATTAGGTTTGAAAGTTCTCTGGCTCCATCACTACTGCTGCCTTACAGTAAAAGTTCAGTAGTGTATCAGTCTTTCAGCAGTGCTGAAAAAGAACTGAAATGTGATGTACTACCTCTGATCTGTGAATTTCATTTGAAACCTATGATACGTACTTTTTATTAAAGCATAGGAAATGAAATTGAGGGCCTAAAGCCTCAGTAGATACAGCTACAGACACATACAAACACAAACCGCCTAAAACTTGATTCCAGTAGTTTAATTTATATTTGTATCTAGCAGACTTGGAATAGACTTTTTCTCTGATCAATCTGAGTAGAATCTATGGAAAAGCGATAGTGTACTTTTCAAACCCTCAACATATTTATTTAAGAGACTTCAAAGAAAAACAAAGGGTGTGCACTGTTTTACTATATTGGCTTTCTGAGTTTTGGCTAGTTTCCCAAATAGCAATTTTTATATTTAAAAAAAAAAAAAAAAAAAGGAAGAAAAAAGACAGACTTAACTGCTTGCAGACTTTTCACGCATGGAAGATGAAGAAAGCTTCTTTTGATGAAGTGTAATTATGTCCAAACAGAGCTGACCCCCTCCCCCTATATTTCTTATGATCTTAACGGAAGAAAGTAGGGCTTTTCCTTTGAAGCAGCCGGGACTCGGTGGAGGATCTGAAATGCTGCATTCTGCTGCCAGAGGCAGGATGGAGAAATTGGTCCAGACTTGTCTTCCAGACTTAGAACAGAGAAGGGGAGAGAGAGAGAGAGGGAGAGAAGGAGAAAGAGTTATCATTAATGATAGATTTTTAGAACTCTGCTTAAAATAGCAGGAAAAGAAAGCAGTAGTTGCAAACAGAAGTGAGAAAGCTCCTTACATAGACGAATATTGGTAGCTACAGGTCTTGAAGTAGAACAGGAAAAATAAAGTAATAAAGAAATCATTTTTCGGTGGCGAGAAACTAATCCACACCTGTTCCTGACTTTAGATTTACATCTTTCTAAACAGCTCTCTCTTTGATCTCTGTATCTCTAAATTTGATTGTGAAGTCTGAATCATCAACTTACCACTTCACCTCCTCTCCCACGTTCTTTCTTGCTTCCCATGGCTCAATGGAGAAACTTGATTTTTATACATATTAATGTTACTTGCCTGACAGAAGCTTCACGTTTTTGTTTGTATAATTTCTCTCAAACACCTTTTCTGGATTCATAAGAATAAGTAACCGGGGTGCTTTGTGTGAATGCAGAAGTTGTTTGTATGTGGTTTTAAGGCAGTAGCTCACTTTTACAAGCCTGATCCACAGTGCAGAGAAGAAAGAATTCCTGTCTTCAATAAGCAAAGGATCATAACCTTCATTTTGTTGTGTCCTGATACTTTAATCACATTAGCATCTAACTGAAAAAATATGCAACACGCACAAGCTGCCGAGTCTCCTTTCAAGCTCATTTCTGGGGTTTGCCTTGTGCTTCAGCATATGTCCATCTCATCCTCCTGTGTCAGCTGGGCTCACATGTGTGAATAACAAAGAATGCACAGTTTAGACACACTGAAGCAATAGTGCCAGATGAGTGCTTGGCTGGGGAATTTAATAAAAGAGAACTACAATTAGTCTTTAGCCTCTAAAAGTGGATAGTTGAAATGACTAAGGGCAATAAAAAAAGGTGATAAAAAGTGCATTAAAGGATTTCGTAGCTGAGAAGCTGTATCTGTGAAATATCTGTGGAAGGCATAAGCATCACTGAAACAGGGCACCTTAATTTATTTTGTTCTCAATCCTGTAATATGTAAATCATCTCTTGAAAGCTCTGGAACCTGAGTGCGCTGGCAGGGCTGTGCAGCTCCCTGCGATGAAGTGATGTATTGCTTACTGAGTGCGAGGGGGCTTCATCAGTGTTACTTCATCAGTACTTCGGTTTGGTAGAATACCAGAACAAAAACAGTTTCCCTTTCATATTAGTTGCTTACGTGTTCAGCTTAGTCTGGCTGAAAGGTGACAATTTAGAAATGCTCACAGGCGAGGTCAAATCATAGCTCTTTCTTCATATAAAGGAATGCATTTTTTCTGGCCACTGTATCCTGTTGAGATAGTGTAGAAAATCTTGCAGTGCTTTTCTATAGAATGATTTTACAGGGTCTTACGAATAGTATATTTTGATAATTTTTAGTCATGATAGACTTTGATCCTGATTTGGCATATAAATAGAACGGTAGCATTGGAAGGCCAAATTCTTCTTTCAAAGGTATATGGAAAATCGCTTTAGTATCTTTGCTACCAATAATATTCTACTGATTTTACATGGGTAACTGTGATCTGAATGTCGTCATCATGCAATTTAATAGTCAGAACTTTTTTGACATGATAAGCTGGTGCTGAAGGAGGCCTTAAACCTGTCCCTGGCGAATTATGTATCTCCAAGCAATAGGCTGAATTCCTGCTTGGAGAGGGGTAAAAGGCACGGACCCTCTTCAGCCCTAAACAAGCAGGCGTGGAGGCACTATATGCTTCAGTAGGGCTGTTGCTGTGAGTCTGAAGGCTGCCTACACACATGCTGTATGCTGGCAGGACACACTGTTTACCTCTGGGGACGTCGGATGGGCAGGACTGGACAAAGACTGGACATCCTGCATGCACCAAACTCTCCTCCTGTGATGATTGCTTTCAAAAGATCTGAGAAATAATCCATTTCCCAGCAAAACTGGGGAAGGCCACCTTCAGCCATGCATCTCCACTGAGATAGAATTCAGCCTCCTGAGATTTTTGCACCTTTGCTGGGGTCCTAACCTTCCCTTTAACCTGCATCTCTCAGAGAGGTGGGCACAGCTGGAGCGCAGCTACCCCTGGAAAATCTTTTTACTCTGAATGACAGTTATATTTCCTTAAAAAAAAGCCATGTCACATTTTAGTTCGTGAAAAATATAGCCAAGACAGTTTGAAGTTGCACTCCTGATAATAAATGATGTGTGTCACAGGCAGGTTTGGGGGATATACGACTTGGACCAGAGAGAAAGACCAATTACTAGATTTGACAGCCAAAGCTCTGTTCTGTATTATGCCTTATATATAAGCTGTTCTATATTAGGCTTGGAAAAACTGCATTAAGTTTGCACTGTTACATATCGTTTAAGATTTGTGTCTTGATTGAATTCCTTCAGAGTTCGGCAAGAGGAAAAGCCTTAGCAACAAAAATGCATGTATACACGCAAGGAGAGGGGGAGAAAAAGAGAGTTTTAACTGTCTGGTAAAGTAGCAGCTTAAATGAGCACGAAGGCTGAAGATTGCTGACTGTTTTATTGAGTCACTGTTGTACGCCCACCTTTTCCTGTCTTGAAACAGTTTTCAGTTTTGACTATCTGACATGACTAACCGTTGCATATCTAACAGATTACAACTGTCAGTGAGTCGCCCGAACGGGGGCCAGCGCCTTGTGAGAATGTGCGCTCAGACGCAGGCAGCTCCCTTTATTTATTTCTTTTTAACGTTTTCATTCAGCTAAAGACTGCGGAAGATCTTGTGCAATCTCTGCATGAACTAGAACTTTGGAAAATAAAAAAAATGCAGACTTACGATAGCAACGTGGATGCACACAGCAGTTTCTCACCCTCACGGGGAAGCTGTGGGCTTTCTTAATATTTCATAGATGGAATATATGTAGGGAAAAAAAGTGTGTTCCTGTAATAATGATATCATCCTATTACCCCTGGCATATGAAGGACAGGAGACACTGATTCCCTGTTAAAATGACTCCCAGGAGGAAAATATATTCTTTCCTCATCTTATTGTAGTCAAGTCAAATAAATGAAATGATAAAACTGTGTGAAGTAAATAACATGTGGCCACATTCTGCTCTCTGTCACACAGCTGCAAAACTGGAGTAAATTTTTAAATTATCTGACTAGCTTTGGATTTACACCACTTTCAATACAGCAAGGAATTTGGCTTGTCTTCAGCAGTGAATCACTTTTGTTCTGTCATTGTATGATGACCCATTATTAAATAAGAAACATTTAGATTGTCAACACATGGACATATTCTTGACATAGAGTAAAACTGAAGGGGAGGAAAACTCCTATGGTCAGTTATGTTTTTAATTTTCACGATTGTGGTAACGACAGGGAATAATTTTAAACATCTCTGATTCTTTACTGAACATGCATGTGACTGTTTTCATGTTGTAATCACTCATTCCTTGTTGTTTTTTTCCCTTTGTAGGGAAGAGCTTTACTTTGACAATAACTGTCCTGACAAATCCCCCCCAAGTCGCTACATACCACAGAGCTATAAAGGTTACAGTGGATGGGCCAAGGGAGCCAAGAAGTGAGTATTATATTCTTATTTTTGCACTTATGTCTGCTTAATTTTGTTTAACAGAGACCCATAAATGAAATATATCTCTTTGTCAAACATTGGTTCTTGCTCAGCAAAATATGTAAGCGCATGCTTAATTTGGAGTCTATTGGACCACACACATACTTGCATTAAACACACACTTAAGTGCTTGGCTGAATTTGGGCAATCACAAACCTGATTCTCATTCACATCAAGGTCTTGATACATTATCTGCCAGTGTAAATGAGAACTAAACCCACTGTATTTATATATAATCTGATTTAGGCATAATAGACACAATCCTGCAACATGCTGAATTCCCTAAACTCCTGTAAGCTTCCAGCTGAAGACATTTAGAACAAAATGGGAGAGTGATCTTTCAGGATCAGTCCTAGTGCAGAGAGAAAATATATAATATAGTGCCTTTTTCTTTGCCCTTAAATTCTTTTGCCATCAGATAATTAATGCACCTGGTTAATCTCATCGTACCTGAAATTGGTTTCAGCTATGGACTCATCATAGACCCCTGGGGGCCAAAGAAAGATAAAAACCAATATATCAACAGCTTGGCCTTTGTTTCTTATTTGTGCACAGAAAGTATATTTTATTTAAACATGGTACAGCAGATTTTCACTCAGGACTTTTATCTCATAGCAGTGCACCTTCCTAACTTACTAAGAAGGAAGTAATCATTACTTTGCAATGATCACTGGCTATATATTTATGACAATTGTTTTTTGTCATGTTCTAGCAGTTTTATGGGTAGCACTTATTTTTAGATACAGTGAAGTCTGGTTAATCCATCATGATTTATATGGCTGTCTCTCTGTCTGGCACATTCAGCTGGTAACCAGTCTCACATCGTATGGGTATTACTGATGAGCCAGTTCTGGAGTTTTTTTCTTAATCTAACTAGAACAACTCATTCTAAATTGATTGGATTAACCAGGTATAACTGTATTTAAATTACATTTAGAGATTAAGAATTATTTGATGAATAACCACATTAAAAAAAAATCCCTATAATGGAAGAATCTGAAATAATTATTTTGCCTTTGATCTGTACATACAAATGAGACCTTTAAGGAGCTTTCATGGAGTTTTGTTTAAAATACCACAAAGACAGTAGAAAGACGTAGACAGAATTCACGCAGTTAAGTGTTTCTCGTGCTAATACATGCTGCAGTGTCACCTCCTCTTGTACTGAGAGACGGGAACTGAAATGCCTTCTGTAAGAACTGTCTAGGCTGTAGAGTTTCACCTTGAGTAACAGATGAGAAAAAGCAAGTAGCTATGGGTAAATTTAATTACGTAGATATATGCATTGCTACCTGCTCACAGCTGAAGTGTCCGTCTGTCACAGCAAGGGGATTTTTGTTCTGTCTTCTCTCCTGAGCTGCATCAGTTCCCATTTTTAATTTTCACCTGCAGCTGGTGCTTTGTGTAGCTTACTTGGACACATTGGGCAAACTGCATTCATGGAGTAAAAACCAGGGAATAAGTTATATATCATTTAGCCATTCCCATCTGGAGGCTGCTTCCATGTATGTGTTGAGGTATCTGCAAAAGAGGAAATATCCCAGCAGAGGACACAACTGCTGTGAAACAGCAGAGCAGTTTGAAAATGATGCAGAGAATAGCGTGGACTACCCTGTGTAGCACAGAAAGGGAACCTTTTTGCATTGGGACTAACCATTTTGGTGATTAGTGGATTAAAAGTGAGGCTGTGTTCATATAACTTAATAAGATTTCCAAATTCTGCTGGAGTTTTTTAGCTTAGACCTGAAAGGCCTTTGTACATGATACCTGTCTGCTATTCTCATTGAATAGCTGAACGTAGGAATGCTCAGTAACTCAGTTCTTATAGCCTAGATGGAGTTATTGTGTCTTTCTCTCTTTTTTTTTTTTTTTAAAGAAAGCCAAATTTGAGCTTAAATGTCCATTTGAATTTTAATATTTTGTCTAAGTACTTAGTGAAGCTCTACTCTGGGGTTGGTTTGGTTCTGCAAGTTCTGTTATTGCAGTCTGATACCTTCAAGGCTATGACACCTCCAGAATGACTACTTATTAAACGTGAATTTTCAGAGAAAGAGTAGCTCCAGTGATCTGTGGGAGTTTCACTGAACTCCTGCTACCTTCTGAGAGCCCCTGCGCTTGTGTAGATTTATTACTGTTTGGTAGTAATCGTTTAAGAAGTGAAACTGGCATTGACATTGCATAAGGAAAATTAGGTGGTTGGGGGCAACAAGGAATTCAAGTCACTGAGCGGTTCTGATAGCAAATGTGTTTTTCTTAACAAATTATGTATCAGCAAATAGTGCCCCTCTCTGCCAGGATCTGTATTTCACCTCGACATCTCAAGCATGTTATCCTAGTTTTCTTCTCTGGCAGCTCAACCAGAGCTGTCACATCACAAACAACTTTTTTCTTAATATACACATCTGGCGTTGGCAGTTGGACCAACTTCATAAGAGCACATGATCATCATTCATTACAAGATTAAAAAGTACCCCATGGCATCATTGATGTTTTTTAACTTTGATCTTTTGCAGTTGTGATTCATCTCAGTTATAAAACTTCCCTTTAAAGGAACACAACCAATGACTTATTAGAACCTTCATTCTAAGTAGCGTAAACATAAAATTATGCACATCTTTACAAAATGTCATTTACTTTGTTGCCAGCTTATCATTTTAAGACATGACATCATGCTTTAGATTGTGAATTTGTAAGGCTTGTTTATAGGCAAGGCACTCTGACCTTCTGTTGGCAAGTTGACTCAAGCGAATGAATGCTGTGTGCTTTCCAGGAGCAGTAGGAGCAGCAGCAATACCATGACAGATATCATAATCATTTAGAGCCTGACTTTAAGAGTGCTGAACAGTCATGGCATGCAGTGACTCCAGTTGGTGTTTTGGATGATCAGCACTTCAGAAAGTCAGGTTCTTAAATGTAAGTGCCATTTAGTCGTATTAAACATATGCTTGTAGAAGCTTGCTGCCTTGCCTCTCTGTTATTATTTTAAAATATTTTAATAGAGACAGTGATGTCAGGTTGCTCTATTAGGAAAACCTACCCATTTCTATATGAGAAAAGGTCTTCTAATGATTTTTCCTTGGAAAAGATTTATTTATTTTTAATTATCTATTTCAGTCTATCTAGATTACCATCCAGGGACACCTACTGTGTTGCACAGTCTTTGTGCTGGATTGAGAGAGCGTATTGCACTCTGAGTGATGGAGGCTGGAGATGGGGTTGTATAAGATCTTTGGGAATCATTGGGAAATCCTGCAGATATTTTTCTCTCCTCATATCCAAGATAAAACCTCTGCCATATGCATGTCTTAGCCCACAAAGCTGCCTTCCAGCTGGGAGGGCTGAAAGAAGGTTTCCAGAGAAGTAAGTTGTCATGAGGTCATAACTGACCGTCAGATAGGAAAAGGTCACTGTAAGGGAATTAAAAGAAGAAAAAAAACAGAACAAAAAACTCCCAAACCTTTACCTAAGCCCGTCTTTAATGCCTTTGCCTTACCTCATTACAAATACAGATATAATGATTTGCCCTTCAATAGTGGTACTTTTCAAATAGGAGACATCTACTCCTTTCTGGCTGCTTTTGGTAGAAACCCAGTCAGGAGGGAAATCATGAGGAAGGAGGGTGGAGAATTCTATATATTTTTGTATTTTGCCTGACTTGTAAAGACTTTAGTTCGTCTCTAATTAAAGGGGGTCTCCAAAGTCACCGACCACAATTTTCTTTATCAGCATGAATGGAAAAGTAGTTCTGAGCTTTGAACTGAACCGTTTCAGTAGGAGAAAACTGCTCTATTTCATTCAGCTCCTGAATATTTCTCTGCTGCTGCAGCTTGCAAGGTGCACACGTGATGAAAGGTATGAGCAAACATCGCCTTTTTGTCTGTGCACACTGCAGAAGCCAGCGAAAGCCAGAGAGAGGTTCTGCTCAGCCTTTGTATTAACTGTTTGGCCGACCTGGCTTATAAAACGCAGATAAGTGATTGAGATTTTTGAGATTCCTCGACTTAAAACCATAACAGTTTTTAGGAAGTTATCCCTCTTTTCTTTCAAAGGCAGAGGGTGGAGGGATAAGTCTGGGGCTAGTGGAATGTGCTTTGGAGTAGAACAGCTTAAAATCTTTCAGGGTTTGGTGGGGGTTTTTTTAATTTTTTTTTTTCTTCTTTTTTTTCTTTTTTTTTTGTTGACTGCCTGTCAGGAGCTGGGCTGGTGGCCAAGCAGGAAATGACACATCGAGAGGCATTTGTGTTGTGCAACATTTTGTGGAACTGATGCAAGGATACATTGTCTGTTTACGCATTCCTCTGCTAACAGCCTGCATGGCAGTAATTTTATTCGGGGACACATGGCATGCTACAGCAAGGAGCTAGATCCTTAACATCTCTTTATGCAGAATTATCACAGCAGTTAAAACACACTGTGTGTCCCCCGTTTAGAATATTCTCTGGCTTGCCTTCAAAAACCACTCTACCAGCCCCCCTTCCTTCCCAAGAATATATTGATTTGGCTGTGGTTTTTTGCACTGTGGTAAATTGGGGCAGTGCAGAGAGAGAGTGTTTGCAGAACAAGAGGAAATTTTACAGGCAGGTCCTACTTTGTGCATCTACCTCAGACTGTAAGTGTAGCATCGCAGTTTTTTTCAAGCAATGCGTTGCAGACACTGAACACGGAAGTTTGCATCTGCATGCGTTTTGGCCCTGCGAGGAGGTTTTTAATTAAAGTCAATGCTAAATACCCTGAGGTACGATGAACGAGTCCTGGGTTTTCATCCAAACCGAAGTCAGAAAATCTGTGACTCGCGCTGGTGTTGTTCAGAGTGACAAATCTCTACTGAGAGTGGCTGGGTTATTCCGGATTTCTCCCAGTGTAAGTGGGAGCAGAGGAAGGCAGAGTGGGCGGTCTGGCGGTTTGCAAGTTGCTCTAAATGACTTTGTAAAGCTTTAACGTTTGCATTATAATGCCCCTTTGTAAGAATTGAGGCAAAATGTGATTATACAGCCAAAGAAATGTTCAGCGTGGCTATACTATGGGGTTTAGGTTCTTTTCTGTGACTATTGTTAGCATATTTGAGCATGACCACAGTCCACTTGCAGGCTGGGGCCTGACCTCCTGTGCTGAGGTCCCCAGTATGGAGCTGTAGTGTTTCTGATTTCAGTGGTACATCACCAGGTCCTTTTTGCAGTTGTAAAATGCAAGACGTCATAGTCTCACTCACTATCATTTGCTGCTGGGTTTTTTTTTTTGCAAATGTATAATTTCACAAAACCGTACTAGTTGGGACTGGAGCTCCTGAGTGTTCCCAGAGGCTGTAAGAAACTGGTGGAATAATTGAAGTGTTCCTTGTCAAAGGTGGCAGACGTTATATATATGCCAGTGGTTTAGGCTTACGTTTGAGATGGGTGAGTAACCCACAGAGCAGGGCTTCTTAGTTACCCCAACCACGATGCATGCCTCTGGAACAAGGTGACCAGGAGGCTGTCGGGGGTGGTAGCTGCATGCCAAGGACCAGTCAGTTCTTGTTTTTACCTCTGCGGCTAGAGAGGGGCTGGTGCATAAAAACTCATCATCTGCGGGATAGACTATGAGAGTAAAAATAATTTCTTTTCCAGTGATCATAACTTTTATCTGCTGATGTAGTGCGTGGGATAAGATGAAAGCGAAACCTACTTAGTTCACTCATGGCTTGGATTCATATACTGCTGTTCTGAAATGTCAGTGATCTATGGTGACACTGGCTGGCTCTCTCCATAGGAGGAAATTGCTGCCCAGGGAGGTGATGGAGTGACCATGTATTTTTCACTGTTATGGTGAGAGGGAAAAGGCCTTGAGAAGATTATGTAAAACAAATGGGCAAGTCTGAGCGTAAAACCATTCCCTAAGATGTCCTCATCAACAGTAACGCAGTCTCGGTTTGTATTTGTCAACAGAACAGATCGTTTCCATCCCATTGTAGAGGGAACACTGCTTCCAAACACTCTATTCCTAGTACATTTGGCATGTAAGAGGGCCATCATAGTGTTTTTTTGATATTGCAGCTATTGCTGTTTGTATTCAAAATGTCTCTCCAAGCCACAAATGAAATCATGGCCCCTCTGCATAGTTGTGCTGCATAGTCGTATGGTAAGAGAGTTTTGCCCTGAATAGCTTACAATCACCATTAGAAATACAGATGGGAAAAGGGGTTACAACTAAACAAATGAAGTCAACAGTGGAAGCGAGTTAATTCTGTATCTCCGTACAGTACGACTACGAGGAAAGGAAAAGTGAAAGACATTGTTATAAGTCTGTTACTCTACTCCATGTAGGTACTGTGGAGGAAGATGGTATAAAGAAAGGCATTAGAGCAGCTTTTACTAGACCATTTTGTTCCATACTTTCCTCTCAAGACAACTCCTGTACTTCTTCACTTTTGAAATACATTTGGCTTGTTGCTACTAATAGCAGCATTTTTTTCTCACACTTCAGCATAGCACCTCTTATACCTCTCCCTCCACTTTCCAAAGTGGGTTGGGAAGTAGGGAACAGGGCAAATATGTTTTGGAGACGCTGGATCAGAGTACTGTAAGTAGAGTACTTATGTAGTTCTTCCTTGCTGGCAATCCCAAATTTCTTTATAAGGTTTCTATAAAATTTATTTTTATTCTCCATATAAACTTCATTCTCCACTGAAACATGGTCATCCCAGACATGAAACACAGATGCTGATTTAACCAGAAAAGGAATGCAGAAGAGGAAATGAGGAAGAATATCATACTTAATTGAAACTTCAGAGGAAGAAACTTAGTAATGATCTCATGCTGCAGCGTGTTTGGGACACCGGAAACCTTACTTTTATGAAGAACTGGGTTCCTTAATGCATGTGTCTGCTCAGATCCCCTGTTATGTATCTCATCTATGGTAGACCACCTTCCTTAGCACAGTAGTGGCTCACTGTGGACTGGGGGGGGCTTTCAGCTCTCCAAAAATTAGACATGTAGGGTAGGTTTCCCCTGAAGTGAATGAAGAGACACAGGCATTTGCAGAGTGATTCACCCCACCTATCTTAATGTCTATCTTAGAATGGAATGAACTGCCCTTTAGAGCTATGTGTCCCTTACCATTGATTATAAATGGAGGCTAGATGACTAGCCTAGACTAGGCACCCTGTTTTTGAGATGGCTGAATTCAGACGAGATTATGAGATATTCTAGTCCTAAAGTGTACCTAATGACTGCTGTGATAATCAGACAACCCGAGTTAGCTTTAAAGCAGGTAGCTCAGGTAGTGATACCAGTATAGTCACAGATAACATGGAGCTCAGCACTAGTTAACCGTTTGCCCAGCTTTTTGGGTGGATGCTTTGTCTTCAGTTGAACTGTGAGCAGTGCATGCTACATTTCTGACAATGTAAGGAATTGTTTAAAGCTGGCTTTGAAGTGTCTGTACAGCTGCCATAATGAGTGCAATACACACATACCTTAAAAAATGATGCTATCTACTAAAGCATCATTATCACCTTTTGCAGGATTTCAGTAGTCAAGTACTGTTCAGGTCCTACTCAGCTTGGCTTGTGTGAACTGCTGAGATTAAAACTCAGGTTATTTAGCTGTAGGCATAGTATTCAATAAGATTCTCACACTTAACTAAAATATTGCAGCTGCATAAGAAACAATATAAACATGATAATAAAATTTATAGGTATTACCTAAAGGTGAAAAATATTGGGGAACACATTTAAAGATTTTCCTAGCACTGGGAAATACTCCATTTTTCCAATGTTCCTGCTTCACATCAGAACATATTAATTGTTCCTTATCCAAACTTAACATGCTGCCCGTTCACCTTTGGTTCTGAGATGTAATCTTTCCCACAGCGTGGGAAGGCAAACCCTTTTACCTGATTATTGCCGGCATAAATGTTTGTTGCTTCCATCACTCTTCAAACTCTCGTACTTGCATTTTGTGAACTTTACTCCCACTTCATAATATCCTGCTTCTTTAGTAGCCCTGCTAATTTAAATTCAGGATGCCAAACAGGTATTAATCAGGGTGCTTACGAGTGTAGAATCTGCTTCCTGCCTGTCTGTAATCCATGTGAGTAATGCTAATTAGTTGTCTGCTTCCTTAAATCTTCATACACTTTCTCATTCTTGCATTCCTGCAGTAGTAGACACGGTCTTAAATGTCATGTGCAGGCAGAGGCACTTGACGGTCTTTTGTTTTGTTGCTCTTAGAGCTCAACAGGAAAATCATCACCTCCACGAGCACCACAGAAGTGCACTGTGGAAGAAATGGATGAGTCCAGTTCTTGCATTTGTAGTTTAATTTGCTAGAAACAGGGATCTAGCTCATTATATTCCAGAGTATCACTTCATGTGCCGTGAGACAGGTAGGCAATTATGTACAGCAGTTTCACGTTGGTGCAGCATCTTCTTGGAAAGGAGTAGGCACTTGCAGGCACTGATGTGGTACCAGGAATGTGTTTGTCTACATATAGTAAATCCTAGATTAGATTTGCAAAAGCAGCCCAATTTTAACAGGTTGTATTATAAGGGATCAGAAATCAAGAGTTTGCCCATCAAAAAGGGATGGTATTCACAATTATTTGTTGTATTTTGAAAATTGAGACCTGTGTTTCTCAGTAGTATAGAAGCTAGAAAAGAATAGAGACCTGGAAATACAGTACACAGTTGCTCTGTGGTACAAACAACTGGTTAGGAGTACAGGGGGCATTATACATGGAATACTTTTTTTTTTTTTTTGGCATGTGTACATATGTAATCAAGGACCCAGATTCAGATTCTGAGACAATAAACTTCAATTAATTCAATTTATCTAGTGAATTTATCAAGCACTGTAGACATATGAAGTGCAATAGTGTTGGTTCCAGGTTTCTAGGATGCCAATTAAATTAAGAATAATTTAGTTTTTCATTCCTTGGGTCTCTTATCACCATAAACTTTTGATTTGTGGAACATACTTTTTGCTTTCACACTGGGCACTCTTTAGCTTTGATGATCTGGGCTATGGGTCCACTGTTGCTTTTGGTCTTTTTTGATGTCTTTGAACAATTGTGTGTAAAACCAGTGCTATAATAAAATTACCACCTCTGTAGACAGAAGTGTTGACTACAGAATAGGGCTCAGCAATAGGGCTGTGAATGTAAATTATTCAGTGTTTTAATTCATCAGCTAAGCAGTCAAAATGAAAATCCTTATTGTAAAGGGACATATGGGTGAAATTTTCAGAGACACAGGGTGGATTGACTCTCCTTAACTGTAGTTGCCTAAAAGCTAGATATGGTGTCTCAGTGAGTCATCCCATGCCCATTGCGGTCAAGAGAGAGATGTACGTATGTGTTAGAAGCTGGTTTATCCCACCCTAAGTATGTACCAGTGTCAGTGTGCAGATCTCTGGAGGTGAGAAGCTGTGAACACTGACTGCAGAGGGAACGCGGAGCAGCATGGACCACAGGGCTGGTGCTCAGTGCCATGCAGATACCTGCATCGGCTTGAAACAAGCTACCTGGCTTACCGAAAACTGCAGCAGCACACAGCTTTGAAATGCTTCTTTATACTCCTTTTTATCATTCTTTAAACCTTTTAAAAGGGTGCTTTAGTGCTTGCTTTTTCAAAAGCCACATTGAAGGGCTGTTCTCTGAAGTTTGTCACAACTCAGGATGTTGGTTAACTCCTCCTCGTTAGACATAAATAGCCAGGGTGTGATCTTTTATGTTTTCCTCTTCCATGCCTGTTTGAAACTCTCAGCCACTCAGCGCAGAAATGTCCATCCTGGTTTAAAATATCCTTCTTGATGCTGATGTGCTTGTTACTGTTCCCCTCCCAAAGGTGTAGCCCCTACAGCTCAGCAGTAGTTTGGTTTTTATACATGATTCTCATCAACTTCACAGCAAAGTCAGACAGTTTAATTAGCCTTTAGCTTTTGCTTTGGAAGAGTGAGCCCAGGGTATGCTATTAGTGCTGTGAAGAGGTCTCATGCAGCAGAATTCATTGCGTGCAGTATGACACACAGTTATAAGAATCCCTGAGATATAGGACAGGAGAATTACAGAACATGAAGGATACTCAGACTCAGTATTTAGGTAGGATTTGTGCTTTGCATGTGTGCAGACATACCGATCTATGTTATTTGTTTCACTCTTCTTGATCTTTGCTATTTCTGAAAGATGGCAGCAAAAGAGAAAACTGGTAGCAGCAGGCTTGTAGAGATCATCTTTCTTATAGATGGGTAGGAGAGCATAGTAAGGACGTGGTGCTCACAAAAAGCAGATAACAGTGACTTCTTTAGACCTAGCTCAAGGATGAAGGAAGCTCTCAGGGAAGAGTGTTTACTTCTGTGTGGGATGCAAAGTAAACACCTCACTAACTATACATGCCATACAATATTAATTAAAAGGAGAACTATTTTTCGCTGGTGACTTGGTGTAAAAGGGAATAAAAAGTAGATTTAAGGTATGTAACAAGGGGATACTTACACATCAAATAAATAATAACTTGTTGACATAAAAGAAATAGATCTTTTTTGATTAAAGGGCAGATACCTCTAGCTCGAAGTCTTACTTTATGCATACACTAGAGACAAAAATTACAGTAGATAAAGTCCATGTCTGAGCACTCAGAATTGGGACATGCCAAGATTACAGTTATCAGTGCAGCTTTAATTCATGCCTGTCATGTGTGTGTGACAAAACAGTCCTTCACTGTAAGAACATGTGCTGGTTTATCCATAGGACAGCAATGTCCTGTGGGATGGAGCACGCCCACTTACTCTTATTTTTTAGAGATCTAACAATATATAGTGCTTTATATGTTTAAAATGCTGCTGTCAGGTTGAGTTAGTGGTGAGTAGTCAGTGCTTCTGAAGAATAAATCTGAAGGTCTCATACCAAGCACTGGGGAAAGTATGAACACACAGTGAATATATTCTATGAACACTTTGTTTTAAGCAACTTAACTATTGTCACAACAAAAAATCACGTGGCAGGAGCATAAAATCTGTGGGCCAGCAATCAGCTACCTTTGCCAAGCTGTAATCAAAGCTTTTAGCTGACAAAATCTAAGGAATTTCCATTCTGTGAAATTTTATTTTTCAAACTTTTAGAATTTTACCAAATCTGGATGGATTATCATGGAGATTCTGAAAAAAAACCAACCAAAAAGAGCCAACCTGCTGAGCCAAGTTTCAAATCTCCACTCCAAAATACAGCAACAAAAAAGCTCCTTCAAGAAAAGATTGCCAAAAATTTTTTTCGAGGTGCTATGTTTTCCCTGAGCTAATTCATTTCCAGGAATTTCTGAGCCATTTTGGTTGAAATTGAAGAAATGTGTTCCTTACTCACGCAAGAAAAAATGGAATGCAAACAGTCAGTGTTCAGTAAAGTTGCAAGCAACTGAAAATTGGGTCTTATAATGGGAAACATTGGCAACTTTAATGATAGGCAGTCCTACCAGCCCACCTCTGACATATTTAATCTACCGTGGTATTAATTTGCACGCAATAATAATCCATTAGGTTCAGTGGAAATCCTGCATAGAAAATTAATTTGGCAGTTGGCAGGGTCTCCTCGTGGGCTGCAGTAGCTCCAGTGTTGACTCCAACAGGTCAGGACTTTGGCTGGTGACCAACAAGCGATGAGTGAGGTGCCGTCTCCAGCAGCGCAGGAGAGCATGACGTGACTCCTACCTTTGTGCCAGGGACGTGTTGGAGAAGGCAACAACCTTTGTAAAAGATGAAACAAGGGCCACCACAGCCTGCAGGGCCTCTGGAGGCGTTGCAGGTTAGAAGGCAGCCTGCCTCCAGGCGCCGGTGTTTGGCAGGACTCTCCTTCCCCACCCGTAGTCTCTTCAGAGGGGTAATTTGGTGTGTGTACACTTCACCTGAATTGGCACGGTCCGCGCAGGCGTTGCAGCCTGTAACACACACGGGGTGCGAGCTGAGGGAGGTTTGGGCCGTAGACCGGGACTCCTCTGACGTGCCCGGGGTGGGGAGCCGGGCCTCCTCGCTGCGAGCTCTCCACCTCAGTGCCCCTTTGCTGCACTGAGGGAGCCAGTGTGGGCAACGGTGCTTCTGGAAAAGGAGTATTTTTAGGCCAAACCCCCTTGTGTTTAAGAACAACAACCACAGGAAATTAGTATTGAAAACCACCCCCCGCCAAACTCTGCCCTCAGTAGCTCCCAGGGTCGGCTCTGCCCTGCTGTCTGAGTCCCCTTTAGCTCCGGTGAGAGACAGCCACAACCTGCGTCCAGGCACCATCCGAACCTCACAGTGGACAAAAATCTAGACCTAGTTCTTGGTGCCAAGGTCCAGGCGGAGTGAGTGAACGTGGAGGAAGGTACTTTGTGCTCCCGAGACCCTCCGGGGGAGGGTGCGGAGCTGTGTAACATCCAGGGCAAATGACAAGTCCTTCTGCAAAAATAAGCTGGGTGATAGGTGGATCCAGAAGCACTGTCTCTGTTTTTTTTGTATACTCTGATGTCAGCCAGCGAAAAAACACTTACTTGATTTTACCCTCTCTTCTTTTACGTGACTTGGAGCTGCTGAAGATGTTGGGCCCATTTGGGTTATTTGTTTCACTCTTCTTGATCTTTGCTATTTCTGAAAGATGGCAGCAAAAGAGAAAACTGGTAGCAGCAGGCTTGTAGAGATCATCTTTCTTATAGATGGGTAGGAGAGCATTGTAGACAAGAGTTGTTTTAACAGGTTCTTAAATTGGAGGAACTGATCAGAAGCAGGCAGTGTCGCAAGTTATACTGGAGATCTGCTCATGCATAGAAATCTTTCCCTCCTTCTGTACAAAACACACGCTCTCTTATTTGAAGCTACCTCAAGAAATGGCACGGCAGGGAGCATGCGCCTTGTTGAGTTCCTTGCCATTCACCGGAACAGGGCTCAGGGATGAGTGGTTCACTGCGTGGTTTTTTATTTTAAGTTAAACCAAACTTTTTTGGAGACAGATTTGAGTGCTGGGCAAAAGGCACCTTCACAGGCAGTTTTATTCTCCTCGCTACTACAACTTTGTTTAAGCTTTTCCCCATGTCTTTTACTATCACGGTGTTCCCATCCTTGGAAGCCAAACAGCTTGAGAGCTGAAAGAGAAGTGTTGTCAGGAGGGTGATTAAAATAGGGATTGATGCAGCTGGGAGCCAGGGTTCAGTCACCTTTCTGGCCCTCTGTGTTAGTGTTATGTCAGACACAGTAGCTTTACCATGCGTGGCAAGTTTATGCATTTTTTATTGTCTTGTGCTGCCAGAAAATGTTGACCCTGGAGTAGCTGCGCTGTGTAAGCAGTCAGCGGTGGAGGGCAGCGCGCTCTGCAAAACATTTACATTCCCTCTTTAATTTGTCACTTATGGGTCATATCTTTTTACATTTACATTTTTAAATTAGTTCAGTGTGCCCTGAGCTTTGGTTCCAGAATCCACACTGAAAACTTCCCAACTTTATGAGTTATTAAAAAAATTCCAAAACCCCTCACTTAATTTACATTCAGTATGCAGAACAACTTAAAGTTATGAGAAGGCTTCACATTTTTATAAGGACATGAGTTTGGGGAGAGATTAGATTTTAGGGCTCATATGCAACGTGGAACAATTGCGTCTACTTGGTCATCTCTTCAAAGAGGATACTGTCAAGTGAATTTTGGCCCAAAATTTAAAAGAAAAAAGAAGTTTTGGCATAAAAACCAATCTGGTCAAAATAGAATGGTTTCTCCAACATAAATTCCATTAAAAGTAAAGCCAGACTCAGCAAATGCTTGAGATCTCCCATATGGACTGAAGAATAATTTTACATTGGAGCACAATGCAGTTTTTTGGAGTGCATTTGAGACTGCTCCTGTTTTGGAAGCCGGCTCATGTCTTGTTTGAATGACGATCTAGACTGTATATAGCAAAAAGCAATGTTAGCGTATCTGGAACATCAGCATATAGGCTGTTTGTTAGAAGAAATGTTTCTTTTTAAAGAGAACAAGACACTCCTACCCTATGCCTTTTTTTTTTTTTTTTTTTTAATTCTCATGTCAGGAAGTTTTGAAGACCAGCTCTCTGTGGCCACATGAGTAAGGCAGGGATGTAGGAGGATGGTTCAGTAGCTGACGCATTTGAACATGGGTCCTCCAGGTCTGTCATCTACCTCTGACGTCTTTATGACATTCGTGCTTTTGAAAATTCCTCTAAGCAGATATCCAAACATACTGATACCAGTGGAAATTGGGTACCTCTTTCTCTCAGCCTCAGTTCCCCTTGTGTGAAGTATGACTACTGGCACTGCCCTAGCCCACGAATGACATGAATATGGGAGGACGGTGAAGATCAAGGTGTTTGTTTACTCGAGTTGTGTTTTGAAGGCATATTGCCATCCAAGGTGTATCACAATATGAATCGGAAAGCTTCAGGTTCCCCTGATAAATGGAAACATCGTTATATATATATTTTTTTTAATTTCATATTTATCCGTCTTCAAGATGGGAGGAAATGGGCTTTTTTTTTCTATCCTGTTAGCTTTGAGTTCCCACCATACATTGCTGCTCCATATTGCTGTGTCAGAACAACGTAGTTGTCTTGGGCTCCAGATCCCGATTCCTTCAAATCCTTGAAGGCACTGTGGGAGGTGAAGGTGGCTTGTAGGAGTGAGCATCTCATTAAAACAGCCTTTGCTCAGAGTTAAATACCTGCTTTCAGAGAATGGCAAGTACCAGGCTCTTCTAGTGCCTGTTTAGGAGCTTTACACTAGTACAGCCTGGAGAGATGAAAACCAGACAAAATAGAAAGTCTGAAAAGATTAAACTCCAGACTGTTGAATGGCCGCAATCAGGTGCAGATGCTTTTATCAGCCATACATTTTCTGACTTTGGGAAGTGAATCGCCCACTTTCGTGCAGCCGAGGGGAGGAAGCTTTACAGCCGGTGTGGTTGCCTCCGTGCGCGTGTGTGTCTTGAGGGGTGGGGAAGGCAGCCATCCTTAACCAGACACTTGCAACCTGCTGTTTTAGCTGGAATAGGAAAACCAGCTTGACGAGAATGAACAGCTTCGCTAAGCGACGTTCAGGGGAGGTTGGTGGGATTTTAAACAAATCTCCTTAAACAAGCATGAAAACAAGCTATTTAGCACTCATTAATGTCTCAGGTTAAACTCTTGAATAATTTGTCATGGTTAGGCTCTTTGGGTTTCATTGGTGTTTTTCTAGTGACTAACGAGATGACAGCTACACATGCTCCTTGGTATGCCACTGTTCACAATAGGGTTTAAAGTTGTGTATTTGTTATTGATGTCATTAAAGTGATGGATTTGAGCTTGGTTTCTGAGGCAGCCGACTGGGTGGTTAGGACTAATTTCTAGCAATGGTTTTGGAGGTTGAAACCAAAGTGTGTATAAAAGGAAATGTTTCTTCTTTTAAGCAAATAATTTGAACCCAGATGAATGAAATTTAAGCAAGTGGGCATCAACTCTGAGTTAATTTTGACATAGTTGTCTGGAAATCATCACCAATTAAAATATTTTTATGAGCTCGAATGTAGTATTGTCTTTCGATGCTTATGTAAGAGAGGAACAAACTGCTTGTTTAACCCCAGCCTTTAGACTACTGGCCAGAATATATGATGGAAGTCATAGCCATCTGGAGCTGCAGGGAGTGCATGGGCCTTGGCAAATCTCACTTTGTGGGGGCAAGGCAATTTCCCTACCTGAACTGAAAAAATCCATAAATTTGGACAGATCACTTGTACCCATTAGGATGTGCAGCTCATTTGAAAAATGAATCTCACCAAATAGATTTGACGTTTTTGCACAACAATTGCTAATAGAAAAGGCAGATATAGCTGTTTGCATCCATCTCGGTAGTAAGGGAACATTTCTCTAGCATGAGGATTCCTGCACAGGTTCTGCAGAAGTCAATGTGAGTCTTGGATGTGCAAAGAGGACAGGAGCAGCTCTGGAGCCCAGGAATCCTAGTTCAGGGTAAAAATTAATCCCTTGGGTTGTTATAATCAGGTTCTTTCTTGTGCTCCTCCAGACTGAATAGCTAGTGAGACAGTTTCTTAATTTGTACACACACCTTTCACACCTGCACATAAAGAAAACCTTTGATGCCAAGTGCTTGATAGAACAAGATGAGTATGTGCAGAATTAAAAGGATACACACCACAATCAAATATTTTTATAGCTTTTCAGACTCTGCACATCTAAAATAATAATGAATACCCTGCCTGATGGGGAGGAGCTGTCTCTTCTTTGTGAATTTGGCCTTTTCATGAGAGCACCATTGTTTTTTGGTTTTACATTGCAAAGAGAGTTGAAATGTTGAAGATTTGAGTATAAATGTCTGTTGCTGTGTTTCCAACCATAGTCTCATTTATTCAGTGAGGCAGACTTAACATTTAAATTTTTCTTATTGGTGTTTATTGAATTCTTTGCATTTTCTTTTATTATGCTATATGCCTACATATGCATATATATATATATATACATAATAGTACTGCGTGCTTATGAAACAGCCTATCGTGAGTTTTTGTTTTCCATTCCATAATTATCATCATTTGATTCTTGTGCAGTAGTGTTCTATTGTTTGGGTTCCTAACACTGTAGACAGATGTTCAAATATTTCAACACAAACAATACTGTTTATATTTAACTTACAGAATCATTATAGCTTTGGTATGTATGCATGGAATTTGCCCTACTGTGAAGTGTTAACACTAGACCTGTGCACCACTTCAGTCTGAAAGAAAGGAGACCTAAAATTGCACTTAATTTCAGCCTCCAGTTGAGTCCACACTGACAAAATTTCAGGGCTTAGACGCATGATCAAGTTACAGGGGATGTCTGTGTTTCCACATGTCAGCTGAGCCACAGCAGCTGCCCGGTAGGTGTTCTTGGCCCCCCATAAATGTAAGTTGATTTGATTTAGCTTAGCCCTCAATAAAAGAGGCTTAAGATAAGTAGAATCACTGCACACTTGCCACAGGCGGAGAGCACATGCGCAGATGGTTACCATCCAGGTCTGGGACACGGTAACCCATTGCACCCCAGGAATTGGCTGGGTATCTGTATGGTCCTGTACTGGCAATAATCAAGCCAATTTTTAGATCAGCACTTACATTCTCTTTTAAAAATTAGTTGTTGAATCCCTTAACATGGCTGGGTTTGTTGGCTTGCATAAAAAACATTTGCCAGTTCTCTCACAGCCCCACAAGCACTGTAGCTCACAGGAAAATGGCGTTTTGAGGTACTCATTCAAAACAGAAATGTTTTTATTTCTCACCCTGGTTGGGGAGAGACATCTTTAGAGTGACTATGACAGGTATTTTAGGCCCTAAATTTTACCAGTCTTGACTTCTCAGATATTCTGGATATGGAAAAATAGCTTGCATTTGTTTACCTTGAACTCTGTAATTCCCTCAGCCTATAATGTTTAGTATATAGCAATCAAAAGCTGATTTAAGAAATTTGCTTTTGAAATCCTCTGTGGCCTCCTTTGCTTGCTGAGTAGGGTGAAGTTGCAACACTTCTCTGGGACACAGGCAACGAGCATGATTGTGAGCTCCGTGCAAGAAAGTGAGACTGCATCGTGAGCATGGGCAGACTATCAGCCTGGCTCAGTAAACCACAGCTTAGCATTGCTTTTGACTTTCAGTGTCAATGATAACCCATTTAGTCATGTCGACTCAGAGTGAGTTACCTAAATTTGTACCTCTGGATTTATAACAACATATCCATAATCTGCTCTTCCTTAACATGTTATGACCCTCCTTAGACAAGGGATTTGAGAAAGTGGTGAGTTTGGTTTTTCCACTTTCTGCAGCCACTTTGAACCCGCAGGATTTCCAGTTCCTTAACTCTGGGTCATTCCTCTACTCTGTGTCTGCAATGGTCTAGCAAGTGGTGTCTGTCCCTGTATTAACCTTTTGGTGTCCATCCCTGTACTAACTTTTAGTGTCCCTAATGACATTTGATTCTTATCATACATAAATACGGGTGGTCCATGGATGTTCATAAACATGCATGTCCATGGGGAAGTTCCCATCTTTTTCCTGTGGATGAAGATAAGATTTTTGTAAGGGAGGAAAAGAGAAGAAGGTAGGTCAGCTCCTTCCTGAGCTCGGGAGGACTTTGCATTCAGCATTTCTCATGGCCACACCCAGTGGGGGGAACTGATAGCAGAACCTACTGCAAATACAGTAGGAAAGGCAGGTGTCAGGGTGGAGGCATCTGCCATAAGTGCCTTAGCCTCCCTGCAGGTCTCCAGGGAAACTGGGAAATGTGTGAGCCCTGTAGACTGGCGTGACAATAAATCTGTGCTAGGGGAAGGCACATCACTTTGCCTTGCACATCCTCTAGCAGGAGGAATCCTAGGGACCGGGGAACCTGAGGGCTCCTTGGGTGTCCTCTTCCAGCCACAGCTGTGCTATCTGGGGAGGACACCATTCCCCAGTGCTCCTCTAATCAGCATCAGTCAAAACAAGTTGGCTTAGCCAAGTCCTGCTCCAAATCGGTGGTAGCTGCGGTGGAAGATGAGTGATTAACAGTGGAGAGAGGCCAGGCACGATAACCTCATCAGCTGGCACAGCTGCAACCTGAAGAGGCGGCGTGAACACAGCCTCAATTGTGTTGGGCTTGGTTACCCCCCATGCTGACGGCATGTCCAAGCTTCATGATGAATAGCAGAGGCTGCAAAGTGGACAGTGACCAGGTTTCAATTAAATGTCTCCCTGAGACCGGCTTCTGCTTTGGGAACAGAAAGTGAGCTCCAAAAAAGTCAGTTCCCATTAGCTGAGTGCCTGAGCAAGATTTATTTTTTAAAGCGTTATTTAAAAATTTATAGAGTTTGTTAGGCAAAAAAAATGTTAGTCTGAGTGAGCTCTGTAGTAGGGTCAGAAAACCTTGAGAAGGGGCTTCTCCTGGAAATGTTGACAGTGTACTAGCCATAAACCTGCTGCTGCAACACCTAGTTGGTCATTTCTCCCCTAAGGGGGAAGAAATAATTGAGATCTATTAGAGGGGAGAAAGCCTCCAGGCTGTTTTAATCTGGAATTCTGCAGCCTGACATTAATGAGAAAAACTTTTTCTTTTGCCAGTTTTGGCCAATTCATTTCTACATTACAGACAGTAATAAATTGACAAGTTGTTTGTGAGAAGTTTGGCTTGATGCATTTCTAAATGCAAGGTACCAGAGCAGTCACTGTGAAATCCCATTTCACTTTGGCTCACAGTATTGCAGTGACCTTTTTTGTTGTCTTTTGTAATTCGTAACTTACTTTTCTGTCACTTCGCCATGCTGCCCATATAAATATTTCTGAAATGGAGCTTCACGTATTTGCTAACCTCGTCCTTCGTTAGCAACAGTGAACCCATGGGAGTAATTTGGGATGCCAGGTGTGTTCCTTTGTGTGTTACTGTCCAGCACGTCCCTCTCATTCATTAAAGTGCTGGTGTAGAAAAGCTCAAGTAGAAAAGAAAAGCTGTGGAAATGGTGAATTTTCTCCTGCTGCTCCGCACATGTTGGCCAGGGTGCTACCGTAGAGTAAAGAGTAATGAAAGGTTAGTGAATGGGAGGATGTAGAAGCATGCGAAAGTACATGTACAGCAAATGCTAAGAGAAGGAGGGAAACATAAGATGAATGGAAGACATCAAAGAAGAAAGGTTTGCTGGTCTCTGTTGGTTTGTTTTCTGGAGGAAGCTGCCAGAAAATAAAAAAGAGGAAGACAAAAAAATGGATTAGATTTGTAAGGTATTGAACACAGAAAAAGGCAGGGAAAGAAATATGTGAATACTATTTATTTGTGCTACTAGCTGATAAATTGTTTCCCTCTTAGTTGCTCCATTAAAGGCCAAGGATACAGCACGTTTTGAATGATCATATTAATCGCGTTGATTTAAGTTCAGTAATTTCTAAGACATGGGACAGAGCATAACCTAGAGTGCTCTAGAACCTGCTAATAAGCTCTGAGCAGTGCTGATGGGAAGGGAATGATGTCTAAGAAGCCCATAATTTCAAGATTAATTGATGAAATGCTCCATTACATTGTTATTTTCAGTGCTGGCAATTCCCTGTAGACCTCAGTACAAGGCAGATAGACTCCTTTCCCTCCTTGAGAGGATTTTGGCTCTCCAAAAGTATTCATTAATTTTGGAGTACTATGAGTCATGTATTTAACACACTTTGTCCCCAGTCTGACATGGACAGGAGAGTCCAAACCTGCATATAATGGTCAGGTAAACAGGTATCCAGTGTGTTCAGGTACGGGGAAAAAAGTTTTACAGGTTCCATCTTAAAGAACTAAGATGAGTGGAAATCCCCATCAAGATAAGGAACCAACAGTCTGTGCCATTTCTGAAAAGACCAAGGGAACACTGGCTTTTCCAAAGTTTTGCCTTCAGGGCACGGCATAAAACTAAGGTTGTTACCATTTGTGGTCAGAGATCTCATTGTACTTTCACCAGCACATTAATGTTGGCCCATGAATGCCAGCCATTATAACCATATGCATAGGAGCTTTCACTGCTGCTTCATGTGATTAGCACATTTTTATAAGACTACCGAGTTCCTGACTTTTGTGCAAAGTCCCCAAATTACCTGATGTTGTTCATTGGTGAGGACAACAATTCTTGCTAGTTGCTTGTAAATCACTGATGCTTGTTCTTATTGCTAAAATAAGATTGAATTCCTCAAGATATTCATGGTCCTGCCTATCGAGCAGGTCTCTGTGCATGTTTGGTCTTACTTGTCCATGTCAGACGGGGAGAAAGTGTGTTAAATACATGACTCGTAATACTCCAAAATTAATGGGTAATGCTTTTGGAGAGCCAAAATCTTCTCAAGGAAGAAGGTGACATTTTGGCTAAATGATTTCAAAGCAGGGTTGCATCTTGATAAACCAGGTTGCCTCTTTGAACTTTCAGTTCAACTGTCAGAAAGCTAAATCAATTTATAGAGTGAATCAGTGTTCAAGTGCAGTTTTCCTGTCTTTTGTTTTTGGTCCTTATTTAAAACCTCAAAACCACCATGGGTAATTTCCCCAAGATCCACTTTAGACATTTGTGGCATGTAGCGTGAAAGAGTAGGTGCAGCTGGCCAAACCCTGGCCCTCTTATCCTTTTGAGCATTTTCCTCCTGTTTCGGTGAATAACACAAGAAAAGCTACCGCCCCTCTCCCCACAAAACCAAAGGCTATCTGGAATAGTTGTATCAGCCCAAATCTTGCTTTCCTTGAAGTAAGTTGGAGTTTTGCCATAAACTCAGAGGAGAGGTGGATCTGGCCATTTCTGCTGGGTTTAACCTTGTATCTCCAATTGCCAGACCTCAGTTGACAAGCAATTCTTCTGCTACGAAGTTGAGAGACCTTATCAAAGCATGCAAAACTCACAAATAGTGTTTAACCACAATGATCACCACTGGAAACATTGGCCTGAAATTTAGGTTTTGTTTTCAAAACAGAAGGTTTGGGGGAGAGAGAGCATTGTTAAATGCAGCTTGGACAAAAATATGTTCGTAACTTTTTTTAGAGTGTCACAGAAAGACAATGCCATTGCTAACATCTTCAATATTTCTTTGCTGTGTTGAAAGGCTCAGTCAGAGCATTTTGCTTGGGCACAGGACTGAGAAAGTACTGTTGACTTAAACCAACCATATTTGGTTGTATTAGTAAGGACAGCCTTGGTAATGGTGAATACACTTGTACAATTTTATCAGATGTGCAGTTGCTTTGTAGTAAGACGTATCGACGCCACAGCTAGGAGGGGGATCTTTCTGTACCATGCTCCCCAGACTTGAAATGGGAGAAAATTCCCCAGAGCTTACAACACAAAGGGATAAAATGTGGGAGGGAAAGCAGAGAGGAGATTGCCTTGCATATGGCATGATCAGGAGTTGAGCACAAAACCTCCATCCCGTAGCAGAGCATCCTGTGCCCGTCCTGCCTGCAGAAACCTAAGGTGGTGGCAGACGCCGGTCCAAAGAATTGAGAAGTGGATTTTACTATTTATGTTACCCTAATTTATCTGTAGGATAATGTTGAAATTGCCACTAGAAAAGATTAGAAGCATGTTTCCTGCTTGGTTTCCTCGCTGCTCAGGCCACACGCATGCAGAATGTGCCATTAACCATTGCAGAGCTCCCATGCCTGGCGGAGGAAGGTGCTTGTTCGTTCAGTAGCCTCAAGCCGCACCAAGATTTGCAAACCATCAAGAAAACAACCCTGAGAACCATTTGGTTGTGCCCTGTGGTTTGCTGCTGGTATATACTCGATTTCTGATCTGATCTCATAGTCCCGGTCGCTTTTTTCTTTACATTTACCTTTTTTTGATCTGAAGAAATTAGCATTTTAAGCTATGAAAAATCCCCTGACCCTGTGGCAAACCTTCTTCCCCTTCCCTCACCCCTTTGTTACCGGGAATTATGTCTTTCTAACACCATAGGCAGATTGGCACATTAGAAGTGTGTGTGTGCTTTCTTTTGATTTAATTGGATTTGCTAGTCTGAAATGTAGTATGTTTGCTAATTCCATAAACTAGCTACTGCAACTAAAATCAGGCCCAGTTACCAAAAAAAAAAGCCGGATTGCATTTTAGTCCAAAAGGGATATTTCCATGCTTTAAGGGTGGTCTCCTTTCTCCCTTTAAAATATCCTTTAATCACTGTGTGTCTTGGTTAACATCCCTGTTTTTACAGGATTCCTGTAGTTTATATTCAAAGTTGGATAGGTGTTGTTTTAATACACGTTTTATTATTTCAAGTCAAAGTGGTTTCATTTTGCTTGGATTTTTACCCGTTGTTGATTGAAAGATTGGAAGTTTTATACTGTGTTCTATCTAGTTGAGGGGAAAGATCAGCAGCCCAGGGTGGCTCTGAAAAACGTTCTCAGCGGTCTCTGCATTGTGCTCGCAGCATAACCCAATGCTGAAATTTAAGGCTATATTTCAATTTCCTTGAACTTAATGTGGGACACCCATTTGTACTTAAGTCCTGTGCTATTTCAGGGTCAAATGTGGGAGGTAAAATAATTGCATAGGAAACCTCAGCAAGGAGAGAAGTTTCCCTCTAGAGATATGGTTGATGCTTCGGTGCTCCATATTCTGGAGGCTTCAGTCACAGTTTTGCTGTCTACCAACCGAAGGGAATTAATGCAGCAGTCAGAGGCAAGCCTTATGCAATGTGACAGGTGCTAATCTTCCAGGAAATTCATCCTACATCCCACCCATTAAGGGAATTTTATGTAAAAATGGTTTAATGTCTCTTTAAAGGTGTCAGCAAGCATGTGAGGACCACACAGCTTGGGTTCCACTGCAAGTAATGGAGTGAAATTGTCTGCATAATTATTTTAGTTGGATTGAGAATCTGCAGTCCTCTCTTGCTTCAGGAAATAAACCTCTGTTAAAACCATATGGCAGTATTCTCAGAAGAGATGTGATTACAGGGCCACTTCTCTTTCACATCTCCAGGCAGAGTTAGAGAAAGTTGTTATGTTTGTGCATAATTAATCCTTTTTTTTCCTTGTAAGCAGATACAAAAATGTCATTTTTAGCATGTGTGAGGGTGGTGGTGTGTTTGTTTGCATATACATGTAAGCTTGCTTTCCAGTGTACTGAAGCAGCAATAAATGGCAGTGCCTCTGAACAAAATTAGAGACACAGAAGGAATGTACCATCATATGTGCATACCAAAATTGCATAACGGAGTAACTCCATCAGAATGAGTTATGCTGAAGTTTAGGATAAGCAATGGTGCTTTTAGAAACTACAGTCAGTGGAAATGATGTTACCTTACTTTAAATGAGGCCACTTAGCTCACACGCACATGCAAAATAAAATACAAAGGGCAGGTTTTAATTACGGTGCACCTCATCCTTCTCCCTGGCATGTCATCTCCTGCCACTTTTACAGGTGACTGTGGGGTTACCCTGGTCTGACGTGATGGGGGATGTGATACCTTTTGGCAATGCAGGGGCACTTCTGATCCTGCCGCACTGTGGCGTGGTCGTCCTGTGCCTGGGTTGGCGTGGGCAGAGCCCGGCTCCTTGTGCTCAGGATGCCATCGGGAGCTGGGTGCCATCCCTGCCTGGCAGGGCTGGGAGCTGCTCCTTACAGGAGAAGGCCATAGATCAGTTTTTCGTGTCGCTGTTTTTGTGAAAGCAGAGAAGGAGACATCCAAACACTAAATACGAAGGTGTGAAAACCACAGAGCTTCATAGAGGTACTGTTACCTTAACTGTCAAGTGAGCGAGCCTTGACTTTCACTTTAAATTCAGCAGCCACAATTCTCTCTTACCTCGGTTTTATAACAGTGTGCATCCATTTATTTTAGTAAAGATTTATGCCACAATCAACAAGAAAGCAAGAAACATTATCAAAACATTAGCAAACAGTAATATCAGCCATTCTCAAACACTATGAAGAAACATTATCAAGGAAAAGCAAAACCGGAAAAAACACTTTTCACTCAAATCTGAGTGATGTGCAGGAAGTAAATTACCACCACACCTGATGAGAGAGTGAGTGTCGGGGATAGATGTTCTGCTTGAACGAAGCAGTGAAATGTCAGTATCGTGGAGAAGGGAGCGTATTTTCCCTACTCTATATAAGATACATAATTTTAAACCAATGTCTTGTCGGAAATGCTGCCACGTGCTGGGGGGGGTAGACTTGACAGCAGATCGCCCTTGGCAGTAGTTTGGCCATCTAAATCCATCAGGGATTAGAAATGGGGTTCAGTCCTAGTCTTCTGTTGGTCCTCTGATGAAGGGGAATCATTAGCACACAGAGTCTTTTGTCAAGGGAGAAATAACTTGTTTGTTTATCTAAACTGGTCAATGAGGGGTCACTGACAGCCAAACTCCTTTTCTGCTGCCAAAAGTAGAATAATCCCATGGGCCTTGTGGGAAGCTGGAGTGAAAGGACAAGGAATGATCCATCCTACCTGGAGAAGAGTTAAAAACCAAATTTCTTCCTTTGTCATAGTGCTGAGCTCTGTGTAGACTTTTACCAAAAAAACCCTTTCTTTTTTTAAGCTTTGACTTCCTCACAGTTTGTGTTGAAGCTGGAAAAAGTTTTCTATCCTTCTTTTCTGTTGTTGCCTTTTTACTTTATTTAAATTGGTTAGGACAGATGAGTTTTAGTTGTGAAAAACCCCAAGGCAATGTGCCACTGAAAGATATCCAGTTTCTTCAGCATCATCACTGTTGCTTGTTTCACTTTTCTTGGACAAAAGGAGACCACTTTGCATTCTATTTTCCATGATTCTTTGATGGAATTAAATCAGGGTTGTGCTTAAAGAAAAAGGAAACCCTCATATGTATGTGTTGTCCTCTAATAAATGTTGCCAATGGCTTGAGAGTGCCTTATTTTCTCTGTGGAAAAAAAGCAAGCGGTAGGGCTAAAAGGTAGACTACACATCTTGTATCTAAAATTCCATAACCAAGGGATCAAGTTTTGGCCTCACAGAGACATAGCTATAACCATTACAGTGGAAGCAGCTATATTATTCCTTAAAATGAGTCATATGACATTAAAAACAAAGCAAATAATAAAATTCAAATCTGTGCAAGCTGTAAAGACTTCAGGGCCAGGCTGTCTCCCACTGAAAACGGTGGCAAAGCCTCTATTCATGGCTCTGGTGGATGGCTTGGGCCCCATACAATCCCATTTTTCCAATTGTAGGTTCGTACTTTTTTATCCTGTGAATTAAATGAGGATTTGCCACCCGCAAAATAAAACCCAAAGAAAGAAACTTGCTTTAAATAGAATGAGCTATTGAGACGATATTAATAGCAAGGGGATGATGAGTATTTCCAGAATTGAAGTACTTTAGTGTTATTTCTGCCTGTTTTAAGAGAACAGGATAAAATATCCTTGCTACTCTTGCATTGCAGGGATGTTTTCCAGTGGTGTGCTGTAGTGGGCATCCAAACTTAATGACTCACCAAAATAATAATAAAATAGTTAGAGATTATTTGAAGCATGTGCCAGTGATGATCCAACACGTTCTAATGTCTTTCCAAGCTCGAAGCATATATATATATAGGTAGGGTTGTATGTATGTGCTTGTGTACATCTTTGAAAGCTATCAACTTCACAGCTGCCCATTTGAACGACTTGTGATTTTTATAACTAGACATTTACAGCTTCAGTTGCTTTGATTTTCATTTTTCCAGCAGGTTGCACCCACAATGTAGTGCCCAAGTGGATTTCTGTTTAGCAGTGAAATAATGGAGTAGTTATAGCAGGGTCAAAGTAGAGCCTATGAGCTATAATCTTTAAAAAGTGAACTTGGGGGAGGATTGTGCAGCTGAGGGGACTGGTGATAAGACAGAGGTTTCCCTGTCTCATATGCCATGTCCCGTCCAGTGACCAAAAATTAATGCCCTCTGAGCTCCCCCTGTGTATGGGCAAGGGAGACTCATTAATTCAGAAATAAAAATCAGGTCCTGTTTGGACTGATCTTCTCCGCATTCCTTGAGGAGAAGCCCACTTTCTACTAAATTCAATACAGCTGGAAGCAGTAGAAGAGGTATTTGGAGTTTCTGTGGGATGAGCTCCTGCAGACCTCCCTGCGGAAGCAGTGGGAGCCATCGTAGGGGACATCTTGCCTGCAGTAGCCCCAGCTTTTCCCAGGCTTTCCCCGGGTGTTCATCAGTGCAGTTTGCCACGCTGTGAATGGCATTGCCCGCTGCTTGTGTTGGCCACCCTCCAGCTCCGTCTCGCAGGCGCATCCCCCCTACCGCCCACATTCCTGGGGATTTGTTACCTTCTGGTAGCCAAACGCACAGGCAATCGGGGCAGGGGGCGAGAGTTATTCTCCAGGACTCTGTTTTCCTATTGTTTTTAAGTTCACAGGAGGCTCCCCGTTACTAAATAAACTTTACAACTGTCAGCAAAAGGGTCAGCCCCCTGCCAGAGCCCTTCCAAAAAATACTACATTCCTTGCAGCCAAATGCAGTTGTGTCACTCACCTCCCTCCCCTCTGCCCGCCCCGGGGCTTTCGGTATGAGGCATCATCCCTGAGCAGGTTAAATACCTGGCTAGGGGACACTGAATTAGTGACCTGCAAAGCCTGTAAGGACAGGCTTAACTTTGGCCAAAACTTGCATCTCATGTGCTTGCAATGCTTTGCTGAGTTTTGGGCATGATATTATTAAAGAGCCAGTGCTGGGTAGATGCAGTCAGCCTTAGGGCTCGGGGGTGTTTAATGTGAGATGAATGTGTGTAGGACTGGAGTTTCTGTAGCAAGGATGGGATTTGAGTTTGTGTAGCTCATAGCAGAACGTAGCTTTGCTTTTCTTTTCTGCCAAAGGAAAAAAAAAATATCCAGTGGAGATAGTTATGAATGAAGCATTTCCAGGAGCAAATAATGCAAATAATGAGGTTGTCTTGTTGGAAAGTCCCAGGATTTTATAGTCTCTCACTGCGCTGAGGAGTTCCCTACACTCTCATAGGATACATAGGCTGTCCAAAACATCTGCTTTCAGGCTTAGGGGTTTTTTTTCCTCCCCCAAGAAGTTTGTCATTTTGATCTCATTCTTCATACTGCGGTGGCACATAGGTTTCAGCAGAAGAGGATGGCCAGGGCTACTCTGTGTGGGACCATCTCCCTTTGAGTAACCAGCAGACACACAAGAAAGCAACAAACAAAACCGATCATGGGCTAGTATCTGGACCTTCATCTGGGGATGCAGGAACACTGGAGCATTGGGCATGAAATTCTAGTTTTGCCTCATTGTCTCCCCCAAAAACTAGTGGAATCTCAGAGTCATGCTTGATAAATTAAAGGTAAAATCAATCTTGTAATATCCACTGTGAGGCAAAGAAATGACAGTTAGAGCCATAGGAAACTCTGGCACAGAGGGGTTAAGACCAGCATTTCCAAACTAAGGTTCGTTGTGGTCTGGAATACCTAAGCAGACACAGCCTGCATTTCACTGTGCCCTTTTGTGGCAGCTGGAGATGCTGAACTCTTTGCAGCATCAGGTCCACAGTTAGCACGAGCTGCCTGACTTGATGTACTCATGTTGAAAATATTGTGTACGTGACTTAACCAAGCACAGACAATCACTCAGTCCTAGAACAGTGGGGCTAAAAGAAACCTCAGGCGACCTAGGCCATTTTTCCTCAGAGGAAGTATTATATATACTTAGATCATCACTGACATCTGTCCAAATTCTTAAATCCTCCAGTACTGTGCCTTCCACTTACTTACCAAGTCTGGGTTTTGTGTTTTTTTTCTTTCATACTTAAAAAGGAGTTTGCTAATATCATACATTAATCTCTTAAATCTCCTCTACCTCAGATGAAGCCAGCTTTTTCTTGTTCTGTTCTCTGCTGACATAGAGATCAATTGATTACCATTTTCTTTAGAAAACATTTTACTCTTATCATGTCCTTTCCTGCTCATCTCTTTTCTAGACTAAACAAATGTAGTTCCTTCAACTTTTCCATGTAGGTCATGCTTTCTAAATCTCTTATTGCTCCTGTTGCTCTTCTCTGGATTCATTCTCATTTGTCTGTATCTTTTTTAAGAGGGTCGTGTCCCAAACTGGATAAAGCAGTCCAGCTGATGTCTCACCACTTCTGAGCAGAGTGTAATAGTTACCTTCTATGTCTTCTATGCAACTTAACCATTAATCTTTCCCAGAACTGCATTTACTTCATTTTCTTTTTTTTAAAGACAGAATCCTATTGACTCACATTCAACTTGCAACTCCTTGCTACCCCCCAGATCTTCCTCCGCAGTACTGCTGGCTAATACGTTTGTCCTTGTGGTGCATTTGAGCATTTGATTTCTTGCTCCAAAGTGTAGTACAATGCACTTAACTTTTACTGTGTACCATTTTGCTAATGGCATGTCAAATATCATTTCTCCAATTTGCTAAGATTGTTTTGAATTCTGACCCCTTTCTCCAAAGTCTGGAGGACTTCTCCCTACCAGATGTCATCTCAAGATTTTATAATCATGCTTCGTATTGCATCATCCAAGTTATTAAAGAAAATAACAAATATTAGCTGGCCGAAGACACATAAAATACCTTCCATTTCAATATCACTAGTGACAGTCAGTGGGCAACCTTGTAAAACCCAACTCCCATCCGTGCATCCCCTATGGCTGTGTTTTAGCCTTTAAATGACACTTTCTTTCCCTCAAAGACTTGAAAGCAAGTTAATCCATCCCAGGTTCCACCTGAGACCAAAATGCCCCAGCTAGCATTGGCAGATAGAGGTGGAGCATAACAAGGGGATAAAAATTGCGACTCACCTCAAGATGGTTGGCACGATCTTCAGGACAATATTTCTTCTCTTAAGCCCAGCTGCATCATTTATATGCCACTTAAAGTGTCCATCTTCAAAACTTGCTCATCATGTAGGTGTTTGTACAAGTGCCCTGATGACACAGAAAGTTGAATACCTTCTGCAACATGAAAGTTGCCCCAATAAACCCACTCGTTGCCAGCAGCACAAGACTTTTTTACACACTTGAGTGTATGAATAAGAGCAAAGCATGGCGTTAAGCATAATTTTTACTAGGGGAACCACCAACTCTTTATGCCTTTCAGGAGGAAGAAAGGGAGACATCCATCAAACTGTCATTACAAATTTGATGCCACAAACCTAAGCTCATGGAGCCGCCAGGAATCTGTAAACCTTTTAAAGGATACGCCTGGTTTTGACATCCAAAATAAAAAATCTTTATGGATTTTTGTGGAAAACACTGATGGGCCAGCAGCTAAATGACATTTCTCAACAGTCAGACAGACTCCACAGAAACTGAATAGATGTCCAGTTTTAGAAGGACAGGTTAATTACTTTCTGTGCTATGCCCAGGAACAAATAATACTTGGCCTGTTTTACTTACTGAATAGGAAAAGATGTTTGAGAGTGGTTGGGTTTTTTTGTTTTTTTCCTAAAGGCTGCTGCATCCTGGCTTTTGCCTCCATATAGCCTGAGTGTAGGTGCCCTTTATATAACAATAACTTGATACTTCTCAAAATACTTGGCGCTGCAAGCAGGGGAGTGGAATGCAATAAGAACACTTTAGCAGGTCTGAGGGTGAGTAAACTCCAGTAGTCTTGGAAGGAGAGGGATAGGATTTTCAGTATACGTCTCTCCCTTACTTGGTATTCACAGACAATAAGAATACAAGGATTAACATAGTAGACTCCGTTTATTACACTTGGGTGGATAAAGCAATTATCTCTCTATCACAGCTGTAGTAAATTGTGCAACAGCATTAACATGGGTGGATACGTGGATAAATGCTACTCTGCCACAGAGGGTGCTGATACACAAGATAATCCTTCAAGTTGAACTTGTAAAGACTGTTTTCTTTTGGAGTTTATATCACGTTACCCCCACTGCTGTAGATTGAAATGGCATCTTTTTTATTTTTAACCATGTTTTCAGGTTTCTTTAGCCATATGAATTTTATTAGTAAGGTTATTTTAGAAATATCCCACTTTAATCAAGTTTAAACAATCTGCTTAAAACCTGCTGCATGGATATAAACACAGTAGTCTTCTAACACAGCAAAACAATCTGTTGAAAGATAGAGTGCAAACATGCACAGATCCATCTATTATTGCTTAACTGTTGTTTCTTCCATGCCTGAATTCCCATTGTAACCGCAGCATTCAGCCTGCAATACGCTCCTGGTTTTGGGGGTGTAAAACAAAACCAAAAACGAAAATGCACCTTATTGATGTCTAGAGAGCAGAGCAGCATAGCATGAGAGAGCTCTTACGNTTTTTGTTCTTTTAAAGTAATCAGGTTTCGCAAGCATTAAGAAAACCATCCCCTCCTGCCAGCTGGAGGGAGGCCAGCTCAAGGAGATTTTTTTTTCTCCCCCCCCTCGCCCCCTTCATTTTCTATGATCTTACTGCCGGTTGCTGCGGCAAGCAACAGAAGTTGGCGGGCTCTATAGGATAGCTACCTTTGGCGGGGAAAAAAGCCTTATTCCTCAAAGATATTGCTGGGTTCGGACAAAGATGATAAAGTCAGAATGAGGAGCTCTTGCGCTTTTGCGGGACAGCCCTTGCTGTCCGTCTTCCCCCCTTCTGCTAAAAAAAGGGCGAGGAGAAGGGAGAGAGTGTAACAGATACCAGCATGCAAAGGGAATTAAGGCAGGGACCAAGACTTGCGTGACAGTCTCTGTTTATACGAGTTGTCTTTAATGTCTCTAAGCAATGTTTAGCTGGTTTCCTGGCACACGGGCACACAGATTCCTTTATGTTCATGAAGGATGGGTAAAGGTGAAGGCAGAGCATCATGGTGCAAGGGGATCCCACCTGCTCTCGACCCGACCCGGCTGGTTGTGCTGATGTTCATACGCGGTGTTGCTCAGCTTTGTAAAGGAGCTTCAAGATCCAAGTCAATTCAAAAGCTTTTTGAAAAGAAGAGAGAAAGAAAAAAAAAAACACTACAGCAAGGGGAGACCTTGCTCATTTACTGGCGAGCCGAGGCCGTGCCACAGCAGAGGGGCAGAGCAGAGGGCAGTGTAGATCCTGCAACACTGGGATGAGTTGAAGGGTGGGAGGGAACCTGTGCAAAAGCAATCCCACTTAAGCCCCTTCCTGCTCTGCTTGTCCTTTTTCTCAAAGCACCGTTTTGGTTTCATTTGTTACATCTTCCAGTTTTGCTGCTTTAACATAACTTTCCCTGTGCAGGCTTCCTGGCCAGCTCAGCCCCTGCCACGTGCTCCCCATCAGTCCCTTGTCTGCCAGAGGAGTGGCCTGGAGCCCTGCTCCAAGCAGGCATTTTTCACCTCTCTACGTAGAGAAATTTTGGGAGCGAGAGGCTCCTTTGCAGCTGTTGCAGTTTGCTGAAAACCCCTGACCCCTGGCTTTGCCTTTCAGCTGGATGCGTGCTTTTCAAAGACCCTGGCTGAATTTTAAAAAGCAGTGATAGGGCTTTATATCCTCAAAGGCTTTGCAATGATTGAGTTAGTCATTCCCATGGGCACGAAGTGACACAGGTTGCACACCCATGGGATCATTTCCCCTCACCCTTCCTGCCCCTTCCTCCCTTCGACCTGCTGGAAGCTCTGACTTTGTCCTGTGCTGGGCGGGCTGCCTGCGAGATGAGCTGAATCGACCTTTGCTTTTGCTCCCAGTAAGTCAGTGGGGAGATGACCATCGACACCAGAGATGCTCCATGGGCTTGACCTCTGCACTGAGGTTCAAACTCGCCCCTGCCTCTGCTCACCCTGGGTTAGATCCACAGCTCTGGGAAGACAGTAGCGTAACTGGTTCCCCTGGGAGGTAGATCTGGCCCTTTTGGAGCCGAACCAGTAGTCTGCAGACCTTCGGGAGAGCAGGGGTCAGGGAGGAGGAGTTCAGTGGGATTTTGGCAATGGGCCACCTTAGATCCATTTTATAGGAACTGAGCCCATCCACAGCATACATTCCTCTGTCTTTATTTATTTCTATTTCTCCGCAGTCGTTTCAGGTACAGGGCTTACCTGCTTTGGGTAGAAAATATGTCTTTTTTAAGAACAAAAAGAGACAGGGTCTTGTTTTCTGCCTGCGTCTCAGTGACTCCTGTTGACACTAATAGAGCTCTGTGTACAGTCAGGAGAATAAGCTCTCCAGTCTAATGCAAACTGGTGCCCTCAGCTATTTAAAAAACAAACATCTTTTTTTTCTCTATTGAGTGAATTAACTGCAGTTACTGCACCTATGTAGCTCCTTGTTTTATGAACTATAAGAACTTTTCCTATGCACAGCCTATGGCCTAATTATGTAATTATGTCTCTTGGGTGGATTATATTTTTCTTCTCATAATTGTGTCTTTACCCAAGAGACTGGAAGGGTTCCAAGCTTTCCCCTTTCCTGGGTAAAATGTTTGGCTCTTTTGTGTTTTGGGATTTTTTTCATGAACTTTGGATTGGGTGCATTTGGTAGGACTGGGTGGGGGGGAAGCCAGCCCAGGGATGACAGTTTGTCACGAGACAAGGGACACAAGAGGGACCCTTGTGATTTGCTTCATAGATTTTTGCCTTGTAAAGAGCTGACGTGTCTTCTGGGCTTTTCCTGATTTACATCTCTCTTATTTTTACCTCTAGTATGTAGATTGACACTGCTTTGGAGTGACATCTTGCTGCAAAGACGTATTGTCTGAAATTTGTAACAGAACAATGAATATTTTTGGTTCATGCTGAATGCTCAGCATTATTCAGTCCCTGCACAACAGCTGTTAAGCCTTAGGCTCAGGTCTCAACTCCTTTACCGTGGCAAAAATGTGGCTCCCTTGACTTCAGCTTTACAAGCCTGTAGCTGAATTCACAGTCAAGCCCCTATCAGTATCTTCCAGTTACATCTGATCCATAGGACCAAATGGGATGAAATGCAGGAATACATCCAAAGAGAATTTAATGAGAATTTGTGATGAAATTCAGAGGACATGTAACCTATGTTTTTTTCTGGTGTGAAATTGTCTTCTACAATGTGTACAGAGAAGTATGTCACTAGTGTGTTAGTGTTAAAAGAGACATAATCAGAGTGCTTGTCTCAAAGACGTAAAATGTTAGTAGGAAAAAATGTGCCCGTTCTTTACCTTTTTAAAACGCTTCACCTTTGGAAAACAGTGGGAATAATGAAAACTTGGTTTCTTGGGCTCTGATGTCCTTCTCTTGAAGTCAGGGAAAGCTTGGGACGTATAGGCTGTAAATTCATAGCTTGTAAAGTAGGTGATTATTCTTTTCTGCCACTCCTTAGCCTGAGGGAAACTTCCTTTTCCATTAAAGTTTTCTTCTTTTTCAATCTCAGCACTGAACCCAGAGCCATAGAAAGCCTCGGTTACTGGCCTTGGCATTCAAAGGATTTTTATTTTGTTTGCCCTTTCCAGCTGTAGTCACTCCGTGGAGTGAGTTTCCAAACTTCACTAGCTGATGCTGAGCACACTCCTGACATATAGCAAACAGAAGCCATGGTGGTGTTTCATGTTGGGTCATCAGCCTCCATTCTGCTTGGGATGTCCCAGCAAATGTGTCCCCAGCAGGTGAGAGCCCAGGTTCTGACTTTCATGACCTTTCTACCTTCCCTTGGCTCTTTTACAGAGACACCTGATTCCCATGATACTTGTTAAGGCAAAAGCAAAAAAGATAGAACTGGGCGACGACTGAAAATGGCTAACCCACTTGAGAGTGATAAAAGCATCTGTTGAAAATCTGGTAACCAGATCTCCTTGGTACCAGAAAAAACACACACACAAACAAAAAAAAACCCAACTGGTGGGTGGTGTACACGGTACAAAGAAAGGGAGTCCCTGAGTGTCAGCATCTGGCGAGGCCACGTGTAGCATAATCTGATTAGTTTTCAGTTCCACACCCACAAGCTGAAAGATAAAAACGCACACCCCTCCTCCCTGAGGAGGTAAAAATCTTCAAGCATCGACACCACATTTACATTCTGCAAGTCAGCCTCTTCCATGGCCCGATTTACATCTTGACTTCTCTAGCGGAGCGGTGGAAGTTCAGTGATGAGAGACAAGCTCACGTCCCTTTCCAGTTACCACATCCAGCAGACTCAAGATTGCCTTGCTTTGATCTGGGAGACATTCCTTCGTTTAGTTTAAACTGAAATGATTAAGCTGGAGATGAAGCCTCCTCACATCTTCTGCCATGCCTGGGATGTGATAATTGAACATTAGCTTCTATGGGCCATTTTAACATGTTCTGAGGCTGTCCTGGACTGGCGAGCTGAAGCAGCAGCGTAGGCACTGTCTGGCTGGCTGCAGTTTGCACTGACTTTATTGCACTCTCTCAATACTATTTTCTGGTTTGGTTCATGTAAAATGGCCAAAATTGGTACTGCGGTGGATTAATGGCAATGTTTTCTGTCTCCAGAAACTAATACTCAGGTCGGTGTTTGGCTTGAAATAGCTGAGGAGCGGTGAGAGACCAGAATATTGCTTGTCATTTCTAATATCTAACATGTTTTGTACTATGACAACAGGCAAATCAGAACAGCTTGTGTAGCTTTTGTCTATTAACTCTCAGTTTTCCTCATCTCTTTCCCATCTCCTTGCCTGCGACCTGATCTATTCCAATGGCTGCTGGGTCCCATCCTTATTCAGTAACTCATAGGACAGCCTTGATCTTTTGGACTGCATTTCATATCCAAGGCTGACTATGTCCATAACCATTTTCTCCCCCTCCAAACCCAGTCCATTCCACAAAAATGGATTTATAACAGAGCAACTGGCACTAAATGCAGTGTTGCAGGCATTGGGATAGCTGCAACATTATTTTATTCTATTCTTCATGTAGCTTTTATATTGCTTTTTAATGTACTCACCGCTGCAGCAGATCACAGATTCTCGCTGGGCTATCCACACTTGCTACCCTAATCTTTTTTCCTGAAATAAAATTACACCTCATGACTGAGACCAAGGAATACAGCTTTTCTTAGCACACTCCCCTGGGATCAGGAATTTCTCTGTCAACGGACACATATATCAATGAGAGATGAAAAGCAGCTTGTGGAATGACTTTTAAACATGTATCACATATTTCATTGCTGCTGCTTATGTGCTACTCAGAAGGCCTTTTTAGAGTGTTTTCAGCCCATACCTCATGGCTCCTCTGTACTTAATAGGATTTTTTTTTTTTTTCTGCACAGGAATCAGGGCAAGAGATTTATTTAAGTTGCCTACACTTCTTTGTGAGCACCTCCTGAATATGAAATTTTTGTTGAGTTTCCTGCTTACTTTCAATGTGAGCACGTCTTAGCTTTTATCAAAGCATAGTAACCCATAACATGTGAAGCTGTAATGTAATCTCATCTCACTGGGACATTTCACTGGGGGAGTGTGGCTCCTTCTGTGGATCTCTTTGTCACAACATGACTCTGTGTTACAACCCTAAATTTTAAGTGTCCAGAAGGGGAAGGCAAGTCTGCCTTCGGCCCCTTGCTGGTTTCTGGGGACTTGCAGTTCCATTGATGCCTGGGGTCTTCCAGATGTGCCTATAGCTCTCTTTTCTCGACATTTTTTTTGGGGGGGTGGGAGGTGGCAACATCCAAACCCACACATCTCTAGATCATTTCAGTTCAAACAGATGTGGAAATCTTTCTTCTTATTTCTTTTTTTCCCTCTCTTTTTTTTCCTCCTTTTTTCTTCCCCCCCCCCCCCTCCGCCTACACTAAAGCGCATTGCTATCCTGCTGAATTTTGTCTTTCTCTGATAGATCCAGTTCATTATAATAATAAAACACATAATTAAATATAAACTCTTTTCTAGCAAGGCTATGCACAGGCAAACAGAGCGTGATGACGCCAAAGCTGGGGGTTATCGAGCACAGGTTGGTGCAGGAGTGGTGACCTATGTAACCAGTGTTCACTGAGCTATCTGAAGACAGTTAAGATAGCTTGTGTGCTGATTTGTTAGCGATTCTTTAGCAAAAAGTGCACTGTATGAATATAGCACAGGATTTTTCTACAAAAATTCAAAATTTCACTCTGGGGTGGATTCATTCACAGATAAAGTCAGCCCTGGTGTGTGAGGCCAGATATAGGCCAAGAGCATTTGCCTTATTTTAAGTCCTCTTGAATTTGCTGAAATGTGACTAGGAATGAGTAGAAGAGAAAAGTGGAGGGGAAGGAGATGCCTTTAAAAAATGGAGTGGAAAATATGACTGGCAAAGGGAAAGAAAATACATAAAAATTGTGGAGGAAAAAAAGATGGAGAAGGACAAATCCCAAGAGAATACTGATTGCATGTGTGTGTGTGTGTGTAAAAGTCGCTTCTTCAGATTTAGCAGCACCCAGCTTGTCCAAGTTGTAATTTAAATAGGTTGAAAAGATGATGCTAAAGACTACCAAGTTAGATGTTATCCTGTTAATTAAGCTGCTATTATGGAGTTGTTACAAGCCCACCAAAAATCGTTCCCCATTTAAAGTGATTGATACCTCCTGAAGCTCTAACATAGAGCAGCACCTTCTTAAGGAGGAAGCTCCCGCCTACCCTGTGCTTTTAGACTGAGTCATCCTGGGGAGAAAAACCATACTTCAAAGTACAAAATAATGGGTCAACTAATTAATTTTTTTAAATTGCTAGAGAATTTTCTCCAAAATTAAATTCCATCCAGTTTCTTCTCATCTCCCAACCTGAATCCTTCACTTCTCTATCTAGAACCATGATTTCTCTGACCCTATTTTGGATTTAGCTGTCTAGTACTGACATCACTTTGCCTCTATGTCATGTAGGCACCATGGTCCCAGTTAGATGATGTGAACCCACGTGCTGCAGTGCTGTGGTGAGAGGTACCATTAAAAGGCATTTTTTTTAAGAGTGGTAGTCTGATAGTTCAATCTCAAGATTCAGTGGCCTCATTTATGCTTTTAAAATAAATTAACCAGTGCTAGAATTGGTTCTCTGGCCCTAAGACCAATGGGACAATCTTTATTGTTAAAAGCATAAAAATATCTTGCCCAGTTACTGCTTGTGCCTGTGCCCCGGCACTGCTTACAGGGATGGAGGCAGACGTGGTTCTGGGTTACAATCAGAGGGTATGTGCCCCCGTTTCAGCTCTGCCAGAGGTCTTTTGTGTGACCTTGGTCAGTAACTTAGGGTAAGATTCATTCCATTTAATGTTGACTAATGGTGAGGGTGTCTAATTAAACTAGTCATGTGTGCTCCCTCTCTGATCAGAGAAGGAAGAGAAAGCAAATTGAGAAGGTGAATCATCCCATTCTAAGACTGCTGTCAGAGACAAAAGAGATGAATTGCCCTCTGGAAGTAGCTATTTCTTTGCATTAACTGTAGAGGAAGTCTACATTAGAAGAGTTTAGACTAGATGCTTGATTTATGAATGGCTAAAGTTAAGTAAAATTAGTCCTGACCTTAATCTCTATGCATGCCTGTTTCTCCATATGTTGAATGATAGAAATAACACCTTCTGCACCTCACATTCAAAGGTGCTGTTGGGCAAAAAGCATCTTATAACTACTTTGGAAAGAAATTAAACCTAGGAGCAAAAATACAACAATTAGAGAAGTAAAGCCTTTATTCTTGAAACATCCCAATGACAATATGAGCAGTACCACTTGGGGCATCCTGTTGCTTTTGCCATTTTCCCCTTTACATTTTGACAACCGAGCACCCATAAACGAGTGTTGCCAATGCGGTCATATGGCATGAGGGCAGTTAGCCTGGTTTTGGGGAGAGGAGTAGGAACACTGAGGAAGGCTGACCGTACAAGGGAGTGCAGGACCCAGTCTTGGCCAGCAGCTTTGAAGGTTTTCCTTGTGATACTGCTTTTCTCAAATGACGGTGACTATTCACTTTTTGGAAAATCTTCCAGAGGAATGAAAGCTAGTGACTAACTGTGAGAGTTAAAGAAATAAAAATAAGGGGAGATGAAAAGCTTGCATTTTCTTAGCAAAAATCCGCAACATATAAATCAGGCATGGAATAATTGTCCCACTTGCTAACTTGTACTTAGGAGGCTTGCTTTTAGAAAAGAAAGTTTGCCCCTTTAGCTGCCTAGTGTAGTTAAAGCAGAAAAAAAAAAAAAAAAGACAAAAAAGACCTTGTGTGGGTGTCCTGATAAGTGCTTACTGTGATCCAAATTGCAACTTTACACATCTGTATGGGCACAGTTGTGCTTGATAGGGCTTTCACCAGCACAATCATGTCCAAAACACAAAACCCCCATGGATGTAACTGTGTTATTGGGGTTAGCCGAGATACCTATAAGTCCGTTAAACCTAATAACAGGTCCTTAGAGGCCATTTGGGGTTTTTTTGGGGGTGTGTTAAATTACTAAATCTTGTTATTAACGCTTTTATTTTATGATTTGCTGTTTCCAGGGCACAGACAGAAGCTTGATGACTCTAAACCTAGTTTGTTCTCTGAACGCCTCAGTGATTTAGGGCGCATTCCTCATCCCAGTATGAGAGTAGGGGTCCCGACCCAGAGCCCACGGCCCTCTCTGAACTCTGCACCAAGTCCTTTTAATCCACAAGGACAGAGTCAGATTACAGGTAAGAGACAGAACCATAGGTTTGACTTACACAGGCAACGGTAGTAATTGCTTATGGATATTTGTGTCTCAATTGCAGTAAAAGAGGCTGTTACAGAGTAAGAGATGTGCTCCAAGCAAAGCTAGGTGGGAAGTGGATTTTTCTATAGCGTTTGAAGCTGAAAATGTCTTTATTTTTTTTAAAACATCTTTTTGCCATAAATCCAAAATAATCCAAAATAGTCAATCCGAGTAAATTGAGTAGGAATCTGGCAAAATTCGAGCTGCCACGTTGCTCTGCCTTCTCCTCTGTGTGTGCAATAGTACATATTAGTGTATAATAGAAGGAACATTTCTATTCAGCCTTTTTATTTTGCACTTGTGTTGAGGGAAGTGGACAGCATTTAATGGTCTTTCTATCGGAATAATAATACAATCTTCTCATGTGGTGGTTTCCTTCTAGCACCAGTGCTGACCACTGTTACAATAAACGAACTGGGTTATGGAGAAATCTCCAAAGGTTGATTGTGAGGGTTGTATGCAACATTTATGATTGCATGCTGAGAGACAGATTTCAGTGTGCTGAGAGAAATCATAAAGTACCATGTGTCACAGATTATAAGACTGAAATACGATGTTTAACTGCAGCTATGCCAGAAGTTTGCAACAAAACTGTGAAGCCTACAAAATAAACCAATTTTGTCATTTTTCTAAATTCAGAGCTGGTTAAATTTTTCAAAAGAGTTTCAAAGCAACCTCTACCTAATTTTGGCCATTTCTACAGTCAAATTTTGTGCTGATGTATTTGTGTCTGTCCAGGATGTGAAGAGGTGTTGCCCTGACCAATTCGCTTGCTAAAACTGTTAGAGAACTTCACCTAGATGCAAGTCCGTGAACAAATCTCTTGGCTCAATTTACGAGACCAATTTAAAACTCAGTTTTGCTGCTATAGTTGCATCTACACCAGGAGTCCTTTGCCAATGTTATATACCAGTATTCCTTTACTGGTAAAGCACTCCTAGTATAGACATAGTCTTTGAGTCAACCTAGGAAGATTTCTGGTTTCATGTTTCAAGTGGTTTTGACATGATACCAGCTGAAACTTAGCGGTTTTAACAAAGTGTTGTGGCTTTCTTCTTCTTTCTTTTTCTTCTTTTTTAAGTTCAACTGGTTTATTAATTTGCAGTAAGAAAGAGAAGTAAGTGGGTTAATTCGAACCCAAAGCACTCAGAGAATTGAAAAGAAAAAATTGTTCCCATGAGCTCTGGCAAAGTTCTCCCAGATCTAGAAGGATAGCTTTAACTAGTGTAAAATGTTTATAATATATTAAATATGTTGATAGTACCCATTACATGCTACCTGCTGCCCACCAGCTTCCCAGAGCAGGTTTTTTGGCTGGGCTTAGTGTTTTGTTTTGTTCGTTGGACATGTGAAGTTAGGGCCCTTGTGCATATCATTTTCTGGGTAAGACCTGCCAAACTAAAGCCCAATATTTTTTCTAACTTACTGTCTTCTGTCTGGCACTGTTTGGGGACATAGTTCTCGAGAAAGCAGGGGGAAAATCCAGGGCTATAATCAGCTTTTTTCCTTCTTCCTCGTGCCTCCATAGTTTACCTATTGTGCAACGCTATATCTAGGAATGAAGGAGGGTGAAATTCTTCCTGACCCCATCTGGTGATCAGCTTATGCCCTGAAGCAGGAGAACTGAGATCCCCTTGTAATTTTCTTCCTAGCTAAGTGTAACCTCATATGCTGCTCTCATTCACATAAATGCCTCCTGTAGAAAATGTTCTGCTGGCTTTGATTAATAGAGTACTTCTCTGCCTCGTTATGAATTAGCAGCAGCATTTACAGATCCCGGAGGTGAAAACTTTAGATGAGCTTTAAATAAGCCTGACTGGAAACAAAGCTGTGTGGCATTCGTTGTCTTCTCTGCAAATCTAAGAGTCAGCATTTCAAAGTACCAGCTGAGGCTTCATTGAGAGAGGGAAGATGTAGTGCTGGTAGGGCAGAGGGAAGTGAGCTGAACTGAGGAAGGCAAGCTGACTGTCCCGTTGATTGTGGAGTATGTGCTTATCTTGCTGGATAAACTCATAGTCGTGGGATACTTTAGAATCCCAAATTGCTCTCATTTTCCCCAAAACAGTGAGGACTCTGCTGCTTATTAAAGTTTGCAGTGAGTAAGTGGTCTGATACAGTATTTGCTGTGTTATTCCCCACCCTTGTCTCCTCCTCAATTTAGAAAAGTCAAAACACCCAGCCCTCAAAGGCTACTCCTTAACTTGCTGGTAGCCCTCCCATTTAATAAGGTGATTAGTGTGAGCATGTTACATCAGTGTGAGCTCTGTAAATTGCGCAGGCTTCCCCACAAGGCTTTTTGGTGCTCTTCAGGATGTTGATTATAATCTCTATAAAGTTTTACATGCTTTGATGTGCCACCAAAATGCTGGGATGTTTTTTGTGGACAGTCCCTCCGAGTTCTTCCGGGATGAATGGATGCTCGTTGCCACACAAACTGTGCCAACAAGAGACAAAGTTGATGCCGCAGATGAGGCACCTCTTTGATCGGGTGTTAGCTGACCCTGGGAAATGGCTAAATGTCCGCCTGTTTGGTGTGGTAGTAGGGAGTGAGCTGTTTGGGCTGTCCATCTCCACCAGTTTCCTTGTTGTGGTGTGATATTCAGTGGGAATACCACTGGCTTCTTAACATGGTCTCTGGGCTGGCATGGCTTGAGTATGTATTAAAAAGGAAAATAGACCCTTGTCTGAAAAACAAGGAACTTTTTATTACCTTTATTGGAATTAACCAGGCATTCCTTTAGAAATACCTTTGTTTCTTAATCTTTTTACCTAGTAATTTAGGGAAAATAATTAATTCCTAATAACTTTAACAGTAAATACTGGTTTCCTACGACAAAATCCATTTTATTGCTACTAAGCACATAAACTGTTTTTGTTTCGTTCCCCTTGAGGTCTTGCATAGCTATTGCATGATTAAACAGAAATAATATTTAAAGCCTGGCTGGCCCACACCTGAGTCTGAAAGAACTCAGCACTTTGGGGTTCACTCTTATATTTCTTTTCTCTGTCTAGGTTGTGTTTATTTTCCTAGAGTATCAGAGTACAGGTTTTACAAATCACGGCACAGTCCTAAACCTACCACAGGACCTGGCTGTGGCAGTACAAGGCACAGAGTTGCCCTTATTCAACATGGCATTTTAACTAGGATTCTGCAAAAGCAACATCGAAGGGTCATTAAAAAACAAATCATCCAATAAGCAGATGCCTTTGCTGAGGCAGTGCAGATTCAATTTGAACCCCGCTTGCTGCCTGTAAATCAGGAATCCTGTCTGCTCACGTTTGGATACCGGTATATTTGCTTTTTTAGTTTTTTTTCCCTTTCCCTAACGGCACTCGCACAACTTGCTCATGTATCCGATTACGTTCCCGTTCAGACACAGAGCTGTTGCATCAGTGTTTCAGTATGAAATGAGGAAAGCTGTTGTTTTTCTAAAACGCAACCACTTAGGATTAGCTTCTATCAGCCAGGAAAAACTGCGGGTGTAATGGCAGGAATGTGGTCGGCGTGAGGACCCCGGCGGCTGGGCTGCGGGGACTGCGAAGTGGGAGTTAAGTGAGGTTTCATGCTCCATCACCACTGTGGCACCGTCTGATCTATAGGCAACCTGTGACTTTCATCACTGAAATAACAGAACTCAAAAGCAGGTCCCATGAAATCTTTTTTTTTTTTTCCTTTTCCTCTTCCCCTCCCCATGCACTTCAGGGATGTTTTGCTTTCATTTCTCAGGATTTCTAGGGTTGTAGGAAGCAGATTTAAAGGCTTCAGAGCTGGCTTACCTGGAAGTTAGTGAGGGGACCCATCTCCACTAGCAGGCAGGGACGGGTTTCAGGGGCGGTGTAAACTGAGTCTACTGGGAACACCATGGGCAGAAAGCACCTTCGACTTTCAGATGGAGGATAAGGATGGTACCAGCTGGGCGGGCGTTCCTTAATTCTCCCATTCAGGACTTGCAGGCAATGGGCTGGATGCTGCCCTTTTGCAGAGTCACTGAGGAGGCAGAAAGCCATGCTCATCACAGCGTTGTCCTGGTTTCTAGATATGTGCAGCATCTGCCTCAAGGACAAGTGTGTGTTCTCCGAGACCACCAGCTGCAGGGCAGGTTTGAAACAGAAACTTTATAGCTGTTATTAGACTGTCACTATGCAAGTCCCCTGCCAGGGGTTGGCTGTGTTCTACCTGGGACCAGTAGCACTCTGAAGCACACACCAGTGTGTAGCTGGTGCACATCGATCTGAGAGCACATCAAAGTACGCGGTCGCCTGGAACAGATAATTTAGAAATAGCCCAAGTAACAGGCTTATGGGGTGAATTATGCCTTCAGCTTACTGTAAAGCGGAATAAAAGCTACAAGACTCAGAAGATGAGGTGGTGGAGATGGGATTTCTGCTGCCATGAACACAAGGGTGGCTGCAGTCTGCTGTATTTTATGCAAATTGATTGCATCCTTCAGGCGACTGGCGAGTTGCCCTTGTGAACCTCCATTTTGTAAAGCTTGTGTCCCACCTATTAAAGTATTCTTTTAACTTTATCCCCCCCCCTTTACAATTTAGTTGCCCTACTGGCATGACTTGCTCAGTTTATTTTTTTTTTCTTTCAGAAATGTGACTCTTGGCAGGGTGGGAGGAGAAATGGTTTTAGAGGTTCTCCAGGCCAAAATCTGGTCTCAATTACTCTTCTGTACATTGGGGTGTAACTCCATTGGTTTTGACTTCATTGATTGAACTGGGCAATCCAGATCAAGCCCTGGGCTTTTGGAGATGCCTAAGAAATAGAGAAGAGAAGGAGGCTGCATTTTTGTTGTTGTTGTTGTTTTGCTGGGGGGGTGGTGTTACAACAATAGCTGGGTTACTCATGCAGAAATTCATCTTGGCTTTGTTAAGATCAGAAGTGAGGATATTTGCATTAAGTGTTTACCAGAGATAGCTCCGGACAGCTTGTTTTTTAGTATTGACAGTAGCACTAATACAGTCAGCAGCAGCCAGTGCTAGAGCTGATGGCTGGATTTAAATGAGAGTGGTTTTGCAAAGAGCACGAATGCATGTGATGTTGGGGGGTTATAGATGGTACGTCGAGGAGCTGCGAGCCTGTGATCATGCTCTGATCAAGTAACTCAGTTTGGGAAATGGGAAATCAATATATTTTTCTATAGTAAATATGTGTACTTCATAAACCAGTGCCAAAGCAGTGGAAAAACTCATTCTTCAGGGCAATTTATGGGTTTTTTTTCTTCTCTCCATTGACACTTCAGAACATTTCCAGTGAAGAACAAGAAGTCACTTGCTGGAGAGCCAATGCCATCGGTGGGAGAATGGGTCACTGGGTTTTTTTCTCATTCTTGTTTTTTAGTTTTACATAGCATGTCAAATCTTAGACTGATTTTTAAAACTGCTTGTTGTCCATTAAACATCGATGCCCATTGTCCATTGATGCAGTCAGTGACAGACCACAAGGGTCAAGAACCATGTATACCTCCCACTGACTATAAATGTGGCAGTAAAATCTAGACACAAAGTAGTTTGTAATACTCAGTATTTCCTGCTTTGGCAAGGTTTACCTGGAAGTGCAAACAGGACGGAGCTGTTTGTACATTAGTTTAGACCTCACCCTACTGTTTCAGCCAAGCTGTGCCCAGGCTTTCTTAGCATACACATGATATGCCCTGTTGTGAACGAATATGCTGAAAGCCGCACTTTTCTTCACACCCACACAGGCATAACAGAAATGTTTACAAAAGGAGGACCGCTCTTAGTAATCACTCCAAAATTTTCAAGTGCAAATGCTAACTCAAAGTGGCCCTCTGCCTCCTTTGCTGTTGTTGAATGCTCTGCTAGCCCTTCCCCTTGGTTGCTGTACAGGAAGATGAGGGAGGTTCCTCCCTAGCTGTTTGCTGTATTTTTATATTACCATTTTCCCTTGTTTTGGAGGGACTCCTTTAGGGAGGAATCCACATTTGCTCTGCCTCAGAGCTCTAAGGTTTCACATCTGTTCTGGGCTTTTCACGATTGGGAAGATGTGCTGTGCCTGCAGAGCACATGGTGCTTCGGGTGAAGGTGCAAAGCCCCTGGCCTGCGGTGACCCAATGTGCAAGCCTGCCAGCTGGAGCAGACGGGGAAGCTGGTCTGTGGTGTAGGAGGCCAAGGAAAACCTCTCACAAATCCGCTTGTAGCTTCTTCCCTGCTGGTACACGCTAAATAGTCACTCCAGCCCTTCTGTGCTTGAGCAAGGAGGAGGTGACCCTCCTAAGGACATTGTTGTGATTCCTTCAGAAACATCTGCATGGATCTGCCTTGGAAATGCTGTTCTGGCAGCTGGCACCTCCCCATGGTGCCCCCAGCACCTTTCTTCCCCCCAGGAGGTTTGGTTTGGTTGCATGTGGGACCAGAAGATACGAGCTGGTTGGGCCTCAGCAGCCAAAGTCTCTGTTCCAGCAGTGTTGCAAGGAAGATCTGCTGGTGGTACTAAAGGGTGCCACATGAGACTGAGCTACATGTCCGCCTTCAGGGACTAGACAAGGCAGCTTTGGACTCTGCCTCGCGACATTTTACTCTGGGGATTGGGCAGTGCCGCTGAGCAGTGACATTTACCCTGTGGGCTAGCAGGTCACCTTTGACTTGGCAAGGCAAGGGTGTTTCACTGCTCTCTCCTCTCATGTCTGTGCAAACCTTGGCCGCTATCAGTCAGCAGGGGCTGGTTTTAGGGCATTTACTCTATGATCAGGTGAAACTTGTATCTTCACTTCCGTTTTCCTGATGGGCCAAAGATAACACTTGAAGCCTGTCAGCCCCAGGGCAAAATTCCCCACCCTGCCTCAACCATGACTTCAGCCATGCCTTGGTGTGGAGGAATCACAGCAACCCTCCAGCCTGAGGTATTGTGACTTTCTCCTCAGTCACTGAGCATTGATGCATCATCTGATGTTCGATTTGGTTGAGGATTTTCCTGTTATTTCCTGTTCCCTGAGAAGACATAATCTCATTTCCCTGGACCTAAGTTGCTTGCACTCTAGTTTCAGAGGGGCTAAAGTTTCCACCTGAAAATCTGGGTTGAAAGCTTCCAGCCAAGATAAGCACCCCATTTTGTGAGTGAAGTACTCAGAGAGTGCCTGCACCTTAAAGAAATGACCAACTAAATATGCAATATATCATTATTGTCCTTAAATTTAGGTAGAAATTGCATCAAATGGAGGTTTCGGGGCCAGAAGTCCAACAGGAGATCTGTTTCGGGGCCAGAAGCTATTAAGTCACAGCACAGTATCTTCACTAACAGTCCATCCTCTTTTTTCTCTTTCTCTAAAATACTTTGCTCTTTAAAATCCCACGGTATTTGACTTATGGAGAGCTGAAATCATATATATATATATCTAAAAAAGAACTGTGGTGTTGTGGCTCTGAGGTTAGAATGAGCTATAGAAGCTGTGTATAAATTTAAGCTAGATGTCGTAAGAATATATGGTATGTTTTTGGGTCAACTGATGGTCCATCCAGCCATAGTCTGCCTGTGACAGTGCAGTATGAGATACTGTTTTGAAAGACCCCATGAGCCTTTGACAGACCACTTTTTGCCATTCGTCCTTCTTGTGTCCACGCAGGCATTCACAGTTGTTGGATTAAGGATGACAGGTGTAAAACCAAGTCTAGCAGGGGTGTTCAAAGTGGTGAGGGTGCCAGAGATGCTCAAGATCTTTTCATGCCATGAGGATTGTACTACCAGAAGTGGCATGAATCTCTAGAAGACAGCTCCTTTCCTGAGGTTTTCACCATCTTAGACCAAAATCCTGTAAAAACATCCTCTGCCATGATTTTTTTTTCAGCCTTTACCTGCTATATAATTTCCTTCCCACAATGGAGCTGACCTAAACCCAAAACTTTAAGGGAATCTGTTTTGGATTCGGAAGCAGAGATTGAAAAGCTCCTGGAGTTTGAAGGAGCTTGGATTTGAGATTGTGCTCCTGACACATCATTAATTTTAAGATTGTTTTCCCAGCAAGCCTAGGCTTTCCGTTCCCAGTTGAAGATCATTTACCATTGACTGCATGGTGAATTATAGTAGTGGAATGAGGCAGAGAAATATGTCGATATCAGATACAACAACGAGCAGTCAGTCAGATTTGAACTTGCGCCAATCTATACAACCCTAGCCTTGAAATTGTTAAAACAAAGAAGTTCATTACATTTAATGATCAAGTGTCCTTCGGATTTCTGAGGAGTTTATGTTAACCATTTATATTACTCAGCTCTAATATAAATGGCAAACTCCAGGAAAATCCTCTTAAAATTAAATTGCAAAGTTGGGGGGGGGGTTATATATCTATATAGTTATTTTGCTTCAAGGAAGTATCTGCTTTCCAGACATCTCTTCAAACAAATCATGTCTGAACAGAAAAAAACAAACAATGAATAGCTGAAACTACAAGGTTTTGCTGTGTGGAAGAGCAGGGAAAGAAGTTAAAAAAAGGAAAAAAAAAAGTTGAATTTCCTGAAAAAGTGCCTTTGCTTATGCCATGTGGCTATCACATTGCTGTCTACAAAGTAAGTCCTTAGCACAGTGCTCTGACATAGCAGGTTCTTCGAATTGGGTGGACCTGATGTGCTTTACTGAAAATATTGGGGAGGATTTGGAGGGATATGCTACAATTTCTATGAGCCAGTTCAGAGATAGTTTTCTGTTTATCATGCAGTGCCCAAAATAAACTTTGGGGTTGAAAGTGCTTTGTTTTTATTGTTGTAAAGAAATAAAAATAATAATTTATGAGGCATTGAGTGGTATCTTTATCACCAGATATTAACTAAGAGTAAATGGTTTATAAATCTAAACACCAGTGAGTAAAATTAGGTCTCCCTCTCTCTCACTTAGTGCAATCCACCAGTGCTTCAGCAAAAAATAAACTGTATTTATCCTTAAAATCATTTCCTCCATAGTGAGCTGTAGCAAGTACATCAAAAAGCATCATTAGCTTCCAGTAGTTATCCCAAACCATTTGGTTTCGTATTGTTGTAATTGAAGTGACTGTAGGTAATTGGACTGGCATCCAAATGTGACATTTTTGGCCTGATGCTAGTAAGAGTAATGACATTTTCCTTCTTGGATAGTATTTTCAGCACTGAAAACACTACTGTGTAATGTTTGAACTGGATAACAACTTGACAGGCTTGCCAAGTGCTGACTATAGGGTCTCCCCACCTCTGAAGTCCACTTCCTAAGCTTGGACCTGGGTCTCGTACTTGCTGTCTGCTTATCTGTCCGAATCCTCCAGGACTGACAAGTCTTGGTATAACACACTGCTAGACCTGGATGAGAGGCACCAGGAATTTGCAGCACAGCTGCTAGATCTTTTAAAACTCTGGTCACTGCTCTGTTCATATCCCCAAAAAATTGTTATGGGGAGGGAAAAGCACAGAATGAGGCTTGAAGGGGTTGAGTCCTAGAGGAGCAGATTGTGTTTCATTACATTCTCATTCCTTATAGCACTGATGCGTATATGTTCAGTAATCCCACCTCTTTCAATTAGGCTGTTGATGCCCTACATTTTTCTTCCTTTTTTAAAAATTTTCTCTTTTTTTGTTTTTTTTTTCCTAGACCCCAGGCAGGCACAGTCATCCCCGCCATGGTCCTATGACCAGTCTTACCCATCCTACTTGAGCCAGATGACTTCACCGTCCATTCACTCCACAACTCCCCTGTCCTCCACTCGAGGCACAGGACTTCCAGCCATTACCGATGTGCCCAGACGCCTGTCAGGTAAAGACCATGTTTTGCCTAAAACAATTATGCAGATAGGAACTGGAGTGGCAGAGGCTGCCTCCGTGGCCTCAGACAAACCTTAATAAGGAGAGCAAAGCTTAGTCGGTGATAATAGGGTTGCTGCATGGCGGGTGGGGGTCAAAGTCCCTTCTTTTTTCAAAGTGGAAGAGCTGCTGTGTTGCTCTGAGCATGTATCACCTGAATGTCTCTAGGTCCATTTCAGATCAGACTGTTTTTAAATTGTGAATCTTATTCTATGAGCAAATTCTTTCTTTTTTTTTTCCCCTACAAGAGGATGTTTATTTGCATGTTTTAAAGTAATTGTGATATTCTCTATTTTTTGGTCCTTTACTTTTCTGGTGTGTGTGATGTTAGGCATCCTGACAGATAGATGCCTTTATTTCTTCAATAGTTGAGGCTAAGATTCATTCTCTGGCATTTCAATCCAGTAGCTCATGAAGGCCTATTTCCTTAGTTAATGTGTACTTAAGATGCCTATCAGAAACCAGCTGAGTCACTTTAGGGTAAAGATTGGACAAATTGTGCTTTGGAATGATGCAGGAGAGAGGAAATACATTTAGGAACACAAGACAGCAGTGAGGAACTGAGACTTTTTTTTTTTTCATCAAACAAATGTACATTTACATACTGTGCAATTCATCTCTAATGGTCTCAGTGATAAAACCATCTGTGTGAAGTAATCTGATTGCCCCAAAGTAAGATAGAGCCTGTCATGGCACACAGTCACCTTGTATATCTTGCCAAAAATGAGGAACCTTAGGGGAGGGAGGTTCAGTATTAAAACTCCAACCTTGCAAGTGTGGAAATATTAGCAGCATATGCCAAAAAAGCATGTGTAATGTAAAGAAAGCCTTTATGATTCATTAATGAAAACCAAAGAATCAGTCTTATTACATCTATTTTTTGCATGTTTGCAAGATATTATTATAATGTTGGATGCTGCTGCCATACACCTGTTTGACTCGCAGCCAGGTGAATTTCTTGCTGTCGTATTTTCCCCTTCCACCAAGCTCATAGCACTGGAAATGTTGATCACTCCACTGAGCTGCATCACTGACAAGCTGAACTTCAGCCAGCAGGCATGTAGGATTTGATTAGTGTAGACTCCTTAATTTCTTTCATCTTGGAGGAGGGAAGCTTTGTTTCTCAAACAAACAGCTGCAAAAACCTCTGCGGTCCTAGCGCACTCTGCCTTCTCAGAGACGCTGAACATCTCTATGTGGGCCAAGGGTTGGAGGGTGGTGGAGCAGGTTCCTGCGGGCTCTCTGTGCAATGCGCTGACTTGGTTCAAAAAACTCGACCAGCTTGATGCTGAGGAAATGCTTTGTTTGGCCCGAAACAGGTTCCCTTTGAGTCAGAGCCTCCTGATGGTCTGTGTTGTCAAATGGGTTATTTTTGCAATTGTGCCCCCAGCAATACCTCCAGGAGAGGCTCGGCTGGGACCATGGCAGCTGTACCACCGCATGCTTGCCCTGCAGCCCTTGCTTGTCTGTGTGTATTCAGACGTGAGTGCCTGGCATGTGGGCACAGGCAGAATGACTAAAAGACCTGGCTGTGTACATTATGTGGCCATGGACTGAACTTTTCTGCTGTACTCTAGAGTTGGTTGCCTTCACGCTTCTTGCCCTTCATCTTTTGGGGGCTCAACCGATGCCTCCACAATGCTCTTACCTTTTCCCAGCATGGGGATCTTGCTTCCAGTTAGAGTCAAGATTGAAAAAGGGGACTTTGATCTTCCACAAGTGCCAGAGGTTGTCTGCAGTGTTTGCTGACATTCAGAAACACAGAGCAGCGTTCCTGGGTGGAGGATGAGCTCTGATGCTCAGGCTGCAAGAAGGTGTGTTGCAGCCCCAGCTGCAAACCCTGTGGTTCCTCTCAAGGGTTTCTACCTAGCAGTGCCACAGGGAGGGAGGGCAGGATCCGACCCCTCTTGTGTATAAAGTAGAGAGAGAAATGCAAGTTTAAAGCTGCTTCTTACAGCAACCAGTTTATCCCTCACGCACGGAGAAATGCGAATCTCTACTCAGTTACTTGATACATCTTTCAGAGGAGAACAGAGTTTTGATGGGGGGAAAAAATGACTGCTAAGAAACACTAAAAATGTTAGAAAACTTCAGGCACGTCCAGTGCATGAGGGAGAAATTAAGAGTTTTACAAGGCCTTGAATAAAAACAAACTTTACTTTCCAATACAGTGGCAGAAATCTGATTATCAAGGCTGTTAAAAGTATACAAGGTAATTTTAATGAATGCCATATTTACTGCCTGTTGCTTAACATCATGCAGGAGGAAAAATGGGTAAAACTTCCCCCTTAGGCCTTGGATGTCAGACTTACAGGGACAGGACTTCCTACCTGCCACAATTTCACATCACCCAGCCCTTCCACAGGTCTCCATGACTCTGCCTGGACAGCTGCTTAAGTTGTGCTCACCCAGACATTGAAAATATACCATCTGATAAAGCAATGTGTCCTTCAAAAGAAAGGTTCCTGATTGTATTGTCAGTGGCAGCCCTCGAGAGCTATTTTTGACGGTACTCTGATGACCAGAAATACATCCATCCCGTGGCCAAAACAGTGGTGTTCCTCCCTGTCCTGGGATGGGTACACCTCTTGGTGATGAGGACCCATGTGTTTCAATCCCAGATTAGGCTGAGCATCAGAAGAGGTTTGGGGCTGTAGGACGGGAGGTGATGGGGGACTGCCATAGCAGATCATGCAGTTCTCCATCCCATGGGAGAGGGGAAAGGGGCAGCAGGGCTGCAACCCTGAAGAGTTATTTGGGCAGGCTGGTGTAATGTGGCTGAACTGGTCGTGTGAGTGTCTAGATTGATTTCTTTGCACAACTGAAACGTTTGCGTGCATGCATGCTGCAAGCACGTGCAAATGAGTGCCCACGGCTGTCAAACTGCAAGCATTCATCTTTTATTTATTCTCCAAATGGGGGTCAGTGCTGTATTTGCAGTGTCGTACAACTAATTAATGATATGTCACACATATTTGGGCAGTATTCAACAGCAGTAGCTGAAAAGCAAAGCAAAAAAAGATTATCTGGCATCAGTCATGCAACTTTTGAACCAATGCTCTCTCTCTTGTGCATAAGTCTATGTTCATATCAAGAAGAAATAAAAAATAAGCCCACGAGGCCATATAATTGACTTACCTTACTGCACCAACTCAGTCATAAAAAGAGCAGGATTCCCCATATTTTATTAAAATATCTGCTAAGACTTCCCCAGAAGACGGTGAAAGTTGGTGGCCTAGGAGATTAATATTCTTAATTAAATAATATTGTAGTGGAAACCATGGGAATATATGAACATGGTCATTTTAGAGAGTTTTGCCTGAGGGATGTAGTCTTATTGCATGATTCATAGTCAGTGCACTCAGTCTTTGTGTCCTATGCATAGCCAAAGTGCATGTGGGATGGGGAGCATGAGTGTCTATTATGTAATTAATGTATATGATTCATATAAATATACATCACAGCCATTTTACATGAAGCTTTGGGACTGATCCAGCAAGTCCTCAGCACATGTAGGGTTCAGAGCAGGGAGCAGGGGTCAGGTTGTTCGGGCAGTTACAAGAGGGCTGCTCTGCAGCAGATGAAGGAGGTGTGGGTATTGATGTCCCCTGGGGTAGATATCCACATCTGAGACAGTCACCCTCATCTCCCTTTTGAGTCAGTGGGGGCAAACTAGCATTTGCAGGACTTGACCAGTCTACAGATGAGCTGTACTGGTCCCTGGCAGTGCCTTGGAAGAGCCTGTTTGTCTCCATGGGCTCTAAAGCGAGCCTAGGTGAGTAGTTCAGGTACAGGCACGTCTGATCTGATAGTCTGCCTTTGGTGAGGTGATTTAAGAGATGATTTAACTGTCCCATAAACATACCCATATCACAGCTTTGTTACACTTCAGTCCTGGTTTAACCCTGCCATGGTCTGCCTCACCCTGACCTCTACCTGCTCTGCGATTTCAGGGTTTGAGCTTGACTTTAATTTTGTTGAGAATACTGACAGGAGAGGTGGGGAGACTTCTTCTTCCCCTACACTTTTCCTGGACCTCCCCATCGTTCTGCCTAAATGCTAGTCTCTTGCTTTTTGCTTCACCTTTGAGAGAGACTTGCAGAGTCAAGGTCTTAAGATGCTGGAGGACCTGCCTTGCACATCTAACACGAACACATTCAGTGCTGGCTGTGGAAGAGCCTGTCCTACACAACTGTGTTTGACAAATGCCCATATGACAAAGGAGAAAATTAAACCTGAATCTAAATAGCAGGACAAATCACCAAACCTACCTTTTCCAGCCTTGGGCTCACACTCTTTGCATATAGTTGTCAGCTGGGGATGCTGGCGTTGTGCCGCCATGCCCAAACTCTCCCATCCTATGTGCTGTAGTCCCCGCAGGATGCAGGATCAGTTTTGCTGTCTTTATATTTACTGTGTCATTGAATAGGGCCATGCTGAGATAGATGAGGGACACACTGAGATAGATCAACGACATGGTGGGCTCAGCCCCTAAACAAAAGAACCCATCACTCTGAACTAAAATGGCTGGAAGGTAGTATCTCTATGAATTACACAGTGGGAGGGCCTGGACTGTTACTATTACTGTTAAGTTGTCAGAGAGGTTGGTTTTGAGCAGGGTGGGCCAGCACGGTCACAAACGGGTCCCAGGCGTGGTTTGGAAATGAGCAGAGTCCCAAACCTGTTCCTGTGGGCAGCTTGAAGGCAGCCACCCTGTTATGGAGGCTAAAAGGATTTATTTTGGCCAGACCATCCTGGCTGGATTTAGAGCCAGAGAATGGGCCCTGACCCTGGGCTGTTTGCTAGTTCGAGTGTAGCCAAACTTTCCCATTACTTCATCTTGCTTGGTAGATACCACCACATCATTTTGGACCATCCTGGACCTTCATCAGTTACTGAATTTAAGAAACATTCCTGTTCTTCCAGCTCACTGAGGGCTGGCAAGTATAAATGCAACCCTGCAAATGCCAGCCATGCCCTAATCAGTGACAATACTGTTCCTTTACACAATTTAATTTTCATTCTTGTAAGCCTTCAAATCCACATATAATGGAAGCAGCTCCAGCTGAACCTCTGTTTTTAGTGTTTGTGTGTTAAAGAGAAAGTGGCTCACAGCTATGGGCTCGTTTTTCTTGAGGTCCTGTACTAGTTGGCATCTTGGGTTTCTGACCCTGAATGTGTGTTACCTTCGATTTTGCTTAATGTCGCATACACGTATGATCTTTATAATAAGGATTTTCCCTTATGGGGGGGATTTGGTCTTTGAAAAATACTAACTTTAAGAAGGAAAAGTTGTTTATCTTCTTCTAAGGAGCTAAAAAAACCTTTTCAGCCAAGTAAAAACTGTGTCATGTGAAGTAGCTATTCTTGCATCCCTTGATTTCTACTAACTTCATTAAATGTTGTGGGTAATAAGCACATTTCAGGACGAGACCCTTGATAAGAGAAGGCATTAGTGCTGTCTCCAAAATACGATTCTTTTCCTCTGTACGTGCTCTGGGAAGTAGAGAAATGGTTAATACCGTGGCTATTGCCAGCAATGGCATTGGTGTTAGCAGCTCCTGAAATGAATGAGCAGTTCATGCTTCAGCAATATTGTCTCAGGCTCTTGGCAAACCCAAGAAGCCAGCTCTGTTTCTGGTGCGCTCGCTATGCTGTTATGTTTTTCTTGGTGACTATAACAATTTTCACTCTGTCTTCTTTTTTTTTTTAAATGGAAGCTGAAAGACTCAAGGTTGTCTCTGTCTCCATTTCTCCTAGCTAATTTTCAATGCTTTCCCTGCAAGGTGACACTGAGTTAAGGCAAAGTAAAGAACTTGGGGGAGCTCGGGTCTTCAGAAACAACCCGCTCATTTTGCTACGCTGCCCAAACTTGTAACTTGTCTTTTTTTTTTTTTTTTTCATTATTTTTCAGTGGTTCTATTTATTTTGTTTACCGCAGGTTTTCCATTTTTAGTCTCCTGCCCACTTGGTGCCACCTGGGATTCTCAGCACCTTGGCACTCATCTGTGGGGTTTCAGTAGCAGCCTCTCTGCTGGGTAGAATCTCTCATTGGAGTAATTGTCCAGAAGATGCGTTGCATGATCCCTACCTCAAGGATGAAGGCCAAATTTTTCTAGCATGGGTGGCCTCAAATTAGGCACCTATACCCATATTTAGGTGGTAAAACAAGCAGTTGATTTTCAGATGTTTGAACATTATAATGCATGTCTTTAAGCCCTTTCCATTTACTTAAAATGCCTGTCGGGAGAGGAAATAAACAGGAAAAATGAAGGCAGAAGGAAAGAGTTTTATTCCTGAAATAAGGGATTTAAAAAATACCGAAAAGAAACAAGTGGAATGTTTTTAAATGGAATAAATTTGTTGCTGATACAGGCAGGAAATAGCACACTCAGATATATGTGGATGTATAGATATATTTTTATCTGAGCTTTTTTTGCAATATGTTTTATATTTAGGACACATATCAAGATTTGCATCTGTTTCCAGAACTTGCTGCTAACAGTTAGTAATGATGCCAAAACATACTTTAGTTCCAGCTTGAGACCAAATGATATTCAGGGCTTTTTTTTATTACTAATTTAGGGTCTGATATTAATTAAGGAAATTTTCCATAAGTGCCAGGCCTTTTCTGAAGAACTCATTAAAATTATATTAACTTAAACCGGAATCACAGTCTGAGCATGTTTTGTAATGATTATTCTTACTGACTCTGCTGGGTTTTGTAAACAGAATGCTAATTGTTAATGGGGCAACGGGGCGCTTGATTCCAGACTTTCAAAGGGCCAGATCCTGAGCCATTGCCTAGATGTGTACTCCCAGTAAAGTCAATAAGCTCCTACCAGGAAGGCTGTGGGACCGAGTTCTTTGTTTCATCCTTGTGCAAAGGCATGTGATGATTTCTCCATTCCCTTGGTGGACTTGCTGTTGATTTTCTACCTAGGGTGGAGCCATCGGTGGTGGCTGATGCAGGACCACATGTGTCCTGATATGAAGAGGGAATCTAACTCCATATGTGAAGCTCTCTGGTACATATAGGGTGATCAGTATCACTTATTTTGCCCTTAAGTCTCTGTGGCCTTGAGTCTTTGTTGCACTGAATTTGATTTGGTTAATTGCACAAGCTGAATTTATGAAAAGTGTCCATAAAATGTGGGAGAATTTGGTCCTTCTCAGGCTGTGACTGTGTTTCGTATAAGATGAGTAGAAAAGTGTCTTATGCCCTCTATGAGTTGTATGGTTTAAAAGGCCCAATTCTGCAAATCTTACACTAAGAAATGCAATTCGAGGCAAAAACTGCTGCTGGTAGACATAGCTGGAGCTGCCTTGACGTCCAGTGAAATTTCCTCACATTTCTGGCCATGCAGAATTGGACCATGCTGAATTTGGTCAGGAAGGGAGTGTTAGAGCCTAACAGAGCTTCACAACACCTTTTTGAAGTGGTTTAGTAATGGTTGTTGGCCCCATTTTACAGATGTCTAAATCTCCTCCCCTCTTGATGGATGTTATAGCAGAAAAGGATCTGGTGTCATGCCAGCTTGGCTGTCACATTTAAGAGTATTGATATTGGTGATATTGGGCTGATACTGGTGACCGAAAGAGAAGGTAAGAGCTGTGCAAGCGTTTCAGGCTTTCTGTGGTTGTACAAAAGAAAACAACATAGGCAGCGAAAGAGAGGAAGATGAATGAGATAAAATGAAGGTGCACACCTTCACGTGGCTCATAAAGGATGTTATTAAGAGAGAAGGAATTATTTCATATGCATAAAGGGAGGGTATTTGGGGACGCTAATCTGGAAATCTCTTAATATTTGCTTTCAGACTGACTCAAAAAAGAGTGAGGGAAGGGATCAAAGCAGGAGATGCCTTCCTGAGCTTAGGACAGGTACCCCATGTCCACAAGAGTGGTGTGCGGGCGGTGCAAGGTACCCTTGGGGGGAACCCGACCCTGCACCCACGTGGTGCTCGATGGTGCTTCTGTGTCTGAGGAGTTTTTGTGGAGGGCAAGGATTTTTAGCAATGGTGGAGCTTCACCTATAAAGCTCAGGGAAGAATAATTTCATACAAGGAGCTTTCCACAGATAATATAGATTTGTAGGTTATTAATACAGTGAAGCCCATGTGATCATCTGCTTTGAACCCAGCTATAAGGTTTCCCCAAATTAGCTCTCATTTGAACTTGAGGATAACCTCTGAGGAAAAAAAAAACACACACACACACAAAAACTCAGTTGGTCTTCATTTAAAAATTTCCAGGGAAGCAAAATCCACCACAACCTTTGGTTACAGATGCTAATTAAGCTCGCTTTGGAAATGTGGGTCTTATTACTAGTCTGAATTTGTCTAACTTTAGTTTCCACTCATTTGAACTTGCTATAACTTTGTCTGCCAGATTGCAGCACCGATTTTTATTTCTGAGGTTCGAGTGGGTTCCTGTGGCCGTGACAGATACAACAAGGAGGTGGGTAAGAAAGGAGGTTGCTGTGGTGGGTCTCAGGGAGATAGCAGAAGCCACAGGGAGCTGGACGTTGCTGGATGCAGAACTGGTTTGACTTGAGAGGAGGCTGGAGGGGCAAAAATATTTTGGTCATTTAAGTTTGCTGTGGGTCCACTATGATCTACCAATAGTGCAAGTTCCCTTCCCTGATCAGCCAGACTCCTACAGTATCTGCTGAAAATGAGTTATTTTTGGTTGAATTACTAGTGGGACTCTACTTTTCCAACCCACCTGAAAAAATGCACTGAGAAAGCATTTTTCACTGACTTTGTGGGCTTCTGCAATTCCTTAAGGAATTTTTCTGCTTTTATATTTGCCCAATTGTAAAGTCCCTCCCATTTTTTCTAACAAAATGAATTTAATTCCTTGCCCACTACCCTAGATGGAGATACAGGAATATACAGGACAATAGGATATGCATTCTCCCTTAGTTTTCATTGTTTAACCTTTAATTTTAAGAAACACAGCTATAGTCACAGGGGCTTTTTCCTCTAGGGTTAGTTAGCGTTTGTTCTGTCAAAAGCAAAGAGAAGCCTGCAGCTCAGAGCTCAGGCTGTGGTCCTGTTGCATAGCGGACACTCAGCCAGAGCAGCCTCTTTGCTCTCTGCGTTCATGGTTATTCCATGAATTTGCGAATAGAGAGAGAGTTGAAACTGCGTTAAACCCTTGGGATGACTTGGGCCAGGCAATGCTCTCAGTGCATGAAGAAGTCTAGTTCTGGCAAAAGAGATACCACACACTTAATGCAGGGTGTTCTGTGGCATTTTAAAGGTGCTTGTGGAGGAGGAGAGGAGTCAGTGTGCTGCGTCTTCAGCCCTTTCTGGGCCATGTCACCTCCAAGCTTCCCCGTCATTTTTCCCAAAGGTCTCTCTAACCACCCACTTGACCTTTCATCCTGTGGTAGGCATGAATATTTGCTGTAATATGTTATTTTGTAATATAGAAGTGCTGAGTGTAGGCAGCTGGAGAAAGCCTCCTTGGGCTCTTGTGAGAAAGAGGAGCAACTGTGGTGAGAGAAGGGAAACACCAGCAGAGAAAAAACAGCCCGAGGGCTTTAAAACAAGGATCAATTCTGAAAACAAAATGGAAGGGTAGGGCATCTCACATCGATCTTTCTGCCTCTTAACACCACATTTCTCTGGCGGTGGGAAGTGGAAGGTGGTATGCTTGGGTTAGGAGCAGTACCCACAAAGCCTCTTTCATTTAGCTGAGATGAAAAGTCCCTACACAAGCGCTAGTGATGCCACATGCATGGTTTCCACTCGTTATTTTTAATGGTTAACTGGGCTATCACTGTCTGATCCATAGGCATCAGTGCTTTTTTATGCCCTTTTCTATTAAACAAGCACTGTCTAGAATTGGCATAATACTATGAAGCCGGCAGCTACAGGTATGTCCACCTTGTTTTAGTTTATATAGTTAGGCTGTGCAATGGGCTTGCTTGGAAAACAGGATTGCAGCACAGGTACAGGACCAAATGTATAAGGCACATATGTATAAGGCACATCATTTTTAGGTGATAGATGTCTGTAAAAACACAGCTTGCCACATTTAATTCTGTGCTAAAACTATGTTCTGTGTTGTGTTGAAAGATGAACACGGGATTGAAAAGAGATTTCCACGAACTGGAGATCAGTCCTTTTGCCAGTCCCCTTTACAAGGCATCATGTGAGGTTTTGACTTCAGCTGGAGCACCAAAGTTTGGCTGCTGCAGGCAATGCAGTTCAGTGATCAAAGTAATGGTTGTATTTGTGAACAGCTGATGGGCCTTTGCTGGAATCACCACTGACCACGCGATAGGCAGCAGCTGCTAATATTGTTTGTATTGCAGTAACGCCTGTAAGCCTGATCCCATTGTGCTAAGGACTATACAACTAAAGAAGAGGAGGAAAAAAAAAGAAAGGTCAGCCCTGTCCTCTGTGAGTTTGCACTCTTAAATACAGTACAACTGTTTACAAGATGTACAGCAGAACACAAGAGGGAACTGAGGAAACAAGAAGAGAGCCAGCGAGGTGATAGCAGTGTCTGCAGCCTCACTAGAGCTGGGTGGTAGTGAGCAATGGGTCAGAAGGGAGTGCAAGGATGATGTTTGAAGGAGGGTACTGAGATAGCTCTGTGGCTCTTCACCTCCTCCCAGGCTTCAGAGGCAGCAGGATAGAAAGCACAAAGCTGCTCATTACGCCTTTTACCAAGAGGCAAGCAGTGTTGGTCAGCATCATCATTGAAAAAGCTGAGTGGGGCAGAAGATCAGCCCCACCAGGTTAGACCAAGGGTCCATCCAAGACCAGATGGCCAAAAGCACGGCCAAAAGTGGTTACTCAGTTCCCCTGGAGTGCAGGCCAAGAATATATATATTCCCAAGATGTAGGGGTTTCCAAAGCTGGAGGTTTATATTTGGATCATTGTATTTAATAGCTGTTGATAGAGCTGTGTGAATCTACTTACCCTTAGGTAGGTGGGAATAACCCCAGAGGAGCTGCTAGATCGATTCTTCTATTTCCTATAGGTCTGTAGTGTCATAGTCACATAGGACTGGCAGGGACCTCATAAGATTACATGATCTGTGCCCCTCTGTGCAGAAATAGGATCAAACATCTGCAGGTCACTCCTGTTGAGTGTAGCCAGCTAGTTATGTGTATTGCTGCCATTGAAAACAAAAATAAAACCATGTCCCAAAGAAGGAAAAATCCTAGCCAAAAAACTTAATTAAGGTTGAAATAGATCATTTTGGTGCAGTTAAAATATTTTTAGAAAATGAACTTAAAAACAAAGGAAGTCAAAGCTAACAGTATAAAAGAATATATGAATAAATGCTTGAGAAGTGATGGGGGCTTTATGAACACATTCAAAATATCCCTGGGCGTCTGAATGAGACTGCTGGCCATAAAGTGGGAGTCCTTACTGCAGCATGGTGAACAGACCTAGAGCTGCGTAGGGTTTGTCAGCATTGACAGAGGGAAGGTATAGAGTAGAAACCTCTATGAGAAAGAGCATAAACATTTAGATAGCCTCTAGGGTGCAAATTGGAAAGGCTGGGATCTGGACTAGGGACTGAGGACTGAAAATTAGACCTTCTGCAGAGGTGACTGGTTTACCAAATAGGAAAGGAAGCAAGTGCCTTAAAAACACCAGGAGGGCTGCTGACCCGAAATCTCTGCAACATGAGCCTGAGATGAAATGGCTCATTGGAAGAGGCGTCTCGCAGAAGCTCCACAGAGGAAGTCCCCGCGAACTGTGATGTGGATGCTGGCATGGCCAGAGGAGCCACAGAGGAATCCTGGCAATGGGAAAAAGGCACCTCTCTTCCCCCTTTCTTCCCTCTTCCTCTCTCAAATATCTCCCTCTAAATGGATTTTTTGTTTGTTTTTGTTTTCATTTTGATTCCTGCTAAAAGCCAACCCGTGTTGTTTTTTTTTATGGGTGAAAAGGAGCGCAGGGGAGGATCTAAGTACAACTGGAGCCTAATTAGGAGCCATCGTATTAGATTCCAAAATTAGATAGGAAGCTGGGTTTAAGGGTAGTCCAAACCCAACCAGTTTCTAGTTTGGCCTGGCCCACGTAGGTGGGCCAGACTGGTTTGGAGCTGTTTTGAGGGCAGGCTGCTTGCCCATGGAGGAAACCGTTCCAGCCGCAGTGGAGCTGTAGCACGGCGCCTGGTCCTCAGCTGGGACAGCTTCTGCTCTCACCGGTCTGCTCTGCAGATGCGCTGGAGGGGTGTTTAGTTTAAAGCAATTCTAGCTGTTGCTTTCTCAAGCAGATGAAGACAACTGAAGGCCATAATTCAGGCTGACTTTGTACACCTCTTTTTTATTTCAGCTATCGGGATTGAGTATGAAAGTTTATTTTAAGCCAAGTTCTCTTTACTTTGTCTGACTTCCACCTTTTCTGTGTCTTCACCTGGTGAAGAGCTTATAAAAAATGTCTAATGGGTTTTGCCTTTAATCTTTGTAACTCTACAATATCTTCCAACAAACGATTTCATAGGATTTTCCAAACTGTGTAACTGACCTTTGTCACTTGGCTAATATGAAGTATTAAAATATCCATCTTATAGCAAGCAAAATTTAGCCAGGAAAATCAAATTATATGCCCAAAGTCACAAAACAAATCAGTAGCAAGAGCCAGAAAGCAAAGCATCGCTTTTTGCCTTTCAGCAGCTTTAATGGATAAGTGGGCTTTCTAAACTTCTAAATAACATATGCTTTTTTTGCCAACACGCAATTATCCTGTGCAATATCTCCATGATATATTTATTTTTTACCAGCCCTCTTAGAAGTTGTCCAAGCTTTCTTTTGAAATAAAGCAAATTCAGAGACTAGTCAGGTTATCCTGACTCAACTACAGGCTTAGTTAGACTTGGGAGGAGTGTGCATTTCTACAGCCTATGGCAAGTGCAAGGCAATGAGTCTTAACTTAATCCTCTGTTACAGAACTGTAGTATCTCAGATTTACCATGAGCTGTGGCCATTCAAGTGACTGTTACTGTGGTTTATCTGAGATGTGGTAACTTGGATTTTAAGTTTAGACCATCGATAGTGATTTCAGCTGCTAGAGGTATAGCCTAAGTTGCCATACAGCAAACAGCCTAAAGTGTGTCTATGATGTGAGCTATTACAGACCAAAGTCTGTTTCTCTTTCTCATCACCAGTTTCCTGGGAGGATAAAAACCATATTCAGACTTTACACTATGGAGAAGAAGCGTTTATTTAGAGGTGTTCAAAGTTGGGCTGGTTAAAGCTTCAGCTCAGCTGATGAATGGAGATGCTGTGCGGATAAGTTTATAATGGATTGAAACTTAGCTTACAGTAGTTTGCCTTAACTTAGTAAGAAACTCAGGTTAGGTCTGAAATGAATGAAAAAAAATATACAGAGGCCTTTACACTGCTTTTATTAAATGAGATTGAAAATCATATATTGTTAAAGTGGTGCAATGCTAAATATAAAAAGGGATACAGTGCCTCTAGCCCTGCTATACAACTGTGTTTAGCTATCTGTGTTCTGCTGAATTTGATGGCAGTTTGGTATCCAATCGGGCATTGAGTGCCTGTATGCATGGACTGAAACCTCTGTGGGTCTTTGCACTGGTCATTATTTTTGACTCTTAGATATAAGAGCAGCAGCTCTAGCGAAAACAGCCCAGCGGTTGCATGCAAAGATTTCCTCCGTCTCCCCAAAGCTCGTGGTGACTTGGGGCACTCTGCACTGCATGGTGGCAAGTCCTGCTCTGCGGCTTGTCGAGAGCCACCGCTTTGCTCCTGCGATGCCAAGGGTCGGACATCTCTGAACTGCTCTCGCTCTGCCCCATGAGGTGGGCACAGCAGTTTGGCTCGGTGTTTGCCTATGCATCTCCCCACTGGGCTCCTTCACATCCTGAGCCTCCCGAAATTCCTTTGGCCAGTGGGTCTTGAGTCATGCTGACACATCTGACAATTTTATCATGTCCTGACATTACCACTGTTCATGTTACTTGGGGGAAATGTGTTCTCACTGTAAGGGAAAAAACTCTGGCCATCACTGGGTGAGTTATTTTCCACTGTTTTCACTCCAACAGTGTTATTTCGCCTGCTGCTAAAATCCTTAACCTAAGATGGAAATGCCTCCCTGGTATCTCCCCTCTCATTTCTCCAGTATCCAGAAGTTCTCCATGAGCTAAGCACCCTCATCCCTTTCGAAGCGGCCGCTCCAAACACAAGCAGCCCCTTTCAGCTGCCTCCCCGCAGGATGAGGTGTGTCTGTTTACCCTCTGGGGACACAGGACTTCATGCCGGGGAGGAGGAAAAAAACCCAACATCATGGCCCTGGACGTGGACAGGGACGGAGGCTGAAAATGTCCGTTGAAGGGAGAAGTTATTTTAGCGGGGAAAAGTGTGGTTTTAATTGTTTAGATGAGGGGGGGTTGTGTTTTATGGATGTCTGGGGGCTGGGGAGGTGCCTTTTCTTCCTCCGTGTACGATATTGTCCAGGAAAAAGAAAAACTGGACTATCTGCATTTGTGAATTTAAGTTTTTTTGGCCAGAAGCGTAACAATTTGTAGGGTTTGATTTTTCTCTGGAAAAAAAAAAAGCGTTTGAGAACAAGGCCTGGGTAACCAAAATATGTTTGTTTTTGTTTAAATCGCTCAGCAGAGAAATCGTCTCTTGTCTATTGTTAAGAGAGAGGTTTAAATCAAAGGCAAATTCTACATATTCTAAAATATACAGACAACTCTTTGAAAGCAAAGCCAAGCAAAACTTTAAAAGAGTCCTTCTCCTTGATGCAGAAGTTTTCAGTTAGTTTACTGTGCTGAGGCTCAAGTGGAAAGAAACAGCCTGAGAAACAAATTGCAAATCCCCATTTCGGAGGCGGAAGCTGGGGAGAGCATCATATTAATACCACACGAGACCTTTCCACAGAGTTTCTTGTCCGGGGCTTTTCCAGCAGCAGCAAGGAAAAGCCATTGCAGTTCGTGGGGATTTTTGTATTCGGACTTGGCTGTGGAAGTTTTAAGCGAGCTGCAGAGCAAGGGAGTGGAGGGCCTGATCCTCTCATGTTGGGTGGTCCCTCCTACCACAAATAACCCTATTGAAAACAGAGGGACTGTTTGTGGAGTCATTTGTTTGTCAGGAAAAGTAGGGTTTGTAGGATACGGCCCCAATTAGCAGCCAAATTCCTGGTTATTTTCTTGTGATAAAAACGTGGCTAGCTGTCACAGAGATGCACGTAGCATCTCTTCAGTTCCCGTTTGAACTCCTGCCACTTGCTCCGTGCTTCTTCCCGCTTCCTCGGCCATGCAAAAATTATTCCGGCACCACGCTAGCTCAGATGAGCTGGCTGCTTCCCTCCTGCCTGAGACTGACGTAGCCTCCAGCCCTTTGCCATGCCATTTGGGATTGGCAGGGCTTGGGCTGTGCGCTCCCTGGCTCCTGCTTGCTGGTACCCATCAGTGGGGGCACCTAGGGGTTGCCCTTGACCTTCAGCTCCCAGCTGCTGGAGCATGAGGCAGATGATACCCACCCCCTGCCTGACATCGCTGCCTAACACCCAACACATCATCCCCACCATAAATTCGGCTTTTAATGTGACCCAGGTCTAGTCAACCCCATCCAGAGGATGTCCCTCCTGAATCCAGCCTTTCTCAGGAGATTTACTTAACGAACAGTTTATCACCGAGCTGCAGTTTTTGGAAATGCTCTTAATTGCCCTCATATGTTATCACACGGCGGGCACCCTGCCCAACCCACGAGCGCTGGTGCAGTCAGGGCGACCGCTCTGCCAGCCCCGCGTGAGCTTGGCATGCCGGCGGATGCTGGGAGGGCTTTCTGGGAGCCCCGGGAGCGCTGATAGCAGTGCCGTTACTTGGGGGAGGGAGGAGCGCTCTCCTTAGTTGCATTCTTTTGTGGCTCCCTGTTTTGGTAGCCATAAGTCATTAGTGGTTTTTAATTTTTTTGTTTCTTTTTTTTTCCCCCTTGAAACTGAAATAAGGGCTGAAAGGGTAGACTTGTCCTTCTTTTTTTTTTTCTCTCTTTTTTTTTTTTTTTGGCTAATCTGAGGCACGCTGCCACATCTGAAGCCACTTGGCTTATTATGGATTTCATGGAAACTGATTCCCTGAAAGTGTTTCCATATGTGTGTTCCCAATATATCCCATCCTTTTCTAAATGGGAGTACAAACTCGCACACGAGCTGGAAATGGCTTCAGGATGTGACAGAGAAGTCATATGACTGGAGTGGCACTGTGTGTGGCCCTCTCTGAAAGACACGGTGTCCTGTGTGCTGGCTCCCATCCTACAGTAGATCCAGTTTCAAAGAATATCTTCCTTCCCGGCTTCTTAAAAACTCTTAATCAAGAACCAGCAAGGAATCCTCTGTCGTCGGGAGGGATGCATATTAGTTGAAGCGATTCGAAAGGAAAATTTGGATGGGGAGAAAAAAAGAGGGGTTTAAAGGGTGAAATTACAGAGCAATGCCAAGGGCTTCCCCCCCACTCCCCGCCCCTGCAAAACATAGTTTCTTTGTGTCTGCTTGAGGATCAGATGGTATTTCTGAGTTGCTAGCATGCAGTGGAAAAGTACAATTCATGACAACATTGGAAACAAATATTTATACTGGATAGTTAAGGCACATTTTTCTGAAAAAAAAAAAAAAAAAAGTAATAAAGTAGACTGCTAGCCCCAATGTATATTATCTTCCCATTCGCTGGATTTGTACAGGATTCTTGTACTGACACTCACCGTGCATGCGTTGCAGCTCTCAACCCTGCGGTTTCACCCCCTTGCTGTATACAACGCCGCTGAGGTTGCTATCCAAGAAAAGCCTCAAATGTTCCTTCTGTTGCGTTTCGGCTGGCGCTGGTGAAAAACAGCAGTGTCTGAAATACAGGCAGGAAAAATTGGGGAAAACTGAACCAAGAGCGATACACGCCTGTGTGCGTGTTTGTGCCATGCAGTGTTGCAGAGCTGCTAGATTTATTTCCAGGAAATGTTACTTACTTTTTGCTTCCAACTTAGTGCGTAGATGACCTAAGACTTAAACGAGCAGGGTGGGTTTGGTATACTACCAATTCCTTTCCACCTGAATCACCCATGACAGCTCCAGAGTGAAGTAACTGAGATGGGGTAGCAAAGACCAAGAAGTTCAGAGGCTCCCCATCACACCAGGTCAACGGGCATCCATGGGTGGCAGATCACAACCACTAGCCGAGGATGTATTTCTGTAATATGACCATTTGTCCCCCTCCTGTGGTTCTCGTTAGAAAGGTTTATGAGTCTTGTCTAAGTGAAGCTTCACAAGAAGCAACGTCTATAAATGAGACAGTGATGACTGATGCTTTCATAGCTCCATTTCTGCTCCCAACAGTCCATCTAGGAGGAGTTTGTTGTTGCTTTTTTCTACATGCAGGAGGAATTTCTACCCATTGATGTGCCTAAATTTAAGATGATCTACCAAGGTGCAGTCAGCAGCCACCTGTGTTTAGCTGCATAGGGTGACCCAGCAAGACTTAGGTGCCTAAAGAAAATCACCTTCTTCCAGCACAGTTTGTCTAGCAGAAAAGTCCTACTGAGGGAGCAGGGCAGGTAATGATGCAGCCTGCACTGGAGAAGTGCAAAAAGATCTCGATTTTGCTGTTAAACATTGTAATAGCTCTGCTTGGGAAACACTCTCTCTTACTTGCACGAGTGGTACTTTAATGGTCGCTGCTAATTATGTTATTTATGGGGTGTTTCTCCCAGCAAAGGGCTTAGGTGCTGCGCCATAAATTCAGTGAAAACATCTATCTGCAAATTAATCCATGGTATTTTAGGTGCCAGAGTCTTGTTACCTGAATACCAGAAGGCACAAGTGTGTGAACTGGGGTACTGAGGGACGGCAAGAAGAGATGCACTAGTATTACGTTCTCGCCTGTTGTGCTTGAGGCTCTGAAGGGGTTAAAACATTCCTTCCTCCCTCTGACTTTTGTGAGACTGCTGTGCTTAATAATGCTGCAGTTTAAATGGTCCCAGCTAGGCCTTGAAGTTAACACCTTGTTGAGGTGAAGGAAAGGGGGGGGGGGCAGTTCACACCTTTTCTGCTGCTATTGTATGCAAAAAAAAAAGGAAGAAGAAGAAAAAAAAATATGTAAAATGCTTTTTTCTTTTTTATTTTTCCTGATTTTTTTTCTGAATTAAAGGGAGGGAAAGGGCATTTGAAAACATACCATTTCCTGTGATAAATGGTTGCAAGTATCCAGATGACACACACTCATCCCAAAAGTGAACCGGGGAGGGAGAAGCCCTGTGCGTTATTTCCATGGGGCTGCAGGACACTTGCCCTTGCAGCAAGTAGACGCATGCTCGGTGGCAAATGTGTGGGAGGAGTGTCCCTGAGCTCTGGCACGAAGATGAGCACCAGCGTAGGTTTGCGGGATCAGGACCTAACTACAGCGAAGAATACGTACACAAAGAGGTGGTTTGGGATCCCTGGGAATTGCAGTCCCAGGCTCCATCCTGCAGTGGCATCCAGAGAGAAGGTGGTGCAGCACCTTTGGAGAGTCAAAGGCTTGCCTGGAAGAAGGCAGGAGAAGGATCATGCTGTGTGTGATTCACTAAAGATTTATTAGCAGAGGCAGGTGACAAGAATTTAACAAAATGAAGAGCAAAATAACACCCTCCCCCTGATACAGAAGGATGCCTGGGGAAAACAGACATCCAGCTAGCAAATAATCACTCCCCCCCAATCCAAACATGTTGCAAAGAATCTTTTAAGATTGCAAAACTAAGTGCTTAGAAATTGGGAAATCTCAGTACTTAACATTGCCTGTGCAACTTTAAATCAGCCTCATTCTGCTTATGCATTATATTACAGATTTTAATTACAGGATCACATGATACTTTTCCCACGGGATTCCTGTCTCATTCAGTGCACAGGATGGACAGTGCTAACTTAATGAGCAGCTCTTCAATATTTTGTTTTCTTCTTGTTCTTTGCATTTCCTCAGGCCTTGCTTATTGCAGAGCATTAAATTCTGCTCTGAAGAAGGAATTCTTAATTTCTTGATGGGCTTTGCTCTAATATTTCTGCCATAGCATTTGTATACAGTTCATTGCAGTGCAGTATTCCCAAGAAAGAAAGAACCTGCTTTAAAAAGAGTACTGAGACTGACTCTAAGGTCTCTTGTAATTGAGTGCACCTTCTTTGTGTCACCTACAGCATGATTTTTTTTCTGTCTTTAGCCTTATGTTCAGACCTATGATCCTGTTGGCTTCAGCTGCAGCTGTGAATGTTTAGCACGCGTGCAAATCAGAAGCCAACGTCTTTGCTGGGCACAGAAAATGAGAGAAGTGAAAATGTGATTTGGAGAGATTTCAACTGAGTCACGTAGGAGCCATGTGGCAGAAACACATACAAAATCCAGTTTGCTCAGGAAATAATCGGGTCTGCCTCACCTTGTTCACTTCACCCCTTCTGATTTCTTGCAGCAGTGGATCTGGGGGATATATAGACAACGGTCTTCTCTATTCCTCAACTCTGATGTATCTCTAGAGGAGGTCAGCTTGTGTGCTGCCTGCAGGAGAGTTCATGTAAAGGGATTAGCATCTTCTCCTGTAATTGAATGTTGTATTGTAGTGCAAATGGAGAAGTAACTTCAATGCTGGTATTTCCTAACTCGGTCACTCCTCACATGGTAACCTTAATAACATACTATACCTTAATAACATACTGTGTTCTCAGATTTCTAGAAAAAGCAAACCCACCTTCCCAAATTTTTATTTGCAATATTGTACAAAAGTCCACGTGGACCATCATTTAACTCCATTTACGCAGGCTTCTGCCATTCCAGTGAATGGAGCCACCGACGGACCGATCCTTGATCAGGACTGGCACAGGGATGGGTAAGGGTGTCCCTGTGTTTCAGCAATATTTGCAGAAAAAATGCTGGGACTTGGGACTCCTGGATTTCATTCCAGTCTCTGGACAAGTGTCTTTGCAGGGGTACAGACTCTTCTGCCCATTTTTAGGCAGAATGCTTATGATTTGTTCATATTTGGCTGGATTTTCATGGCAACGTCTCTCACACAAAAGCCACTCCTATTCCAAAGTTCAAGTCCTTACTTCAAAGCGTGGAACTGGTACAGCTTTTCAAAGGATGGCTCCTCAGAGTTTAAGATTAGTAAAACAATATATTTTTCCCAGCAGAAGAGTTTCAGCTGAAATTTTAAAAACAAATAAATGCATAAATCACAATTTAGCCTGAGACAGACGCCCAGCATGGACAATTTCAGCCAGAACATTTAAAGTTTGGCAAAGCTGTAAGAGACTGAAAATCGTCTCATCATGTGAAGTGTGTGGCATACTTCATACGAGGCGATATTATCAGCTGTAAGTAATCCAAGCTGCACATATAATTCATAGATGTAGATGTTAGGGGAGGAAAAAACAGTTTTAATAGATCAAGTAGTGCTGCATCCCAGCCTGAATCGAACTAACTATTGAACAAAAAACCACAAAATCTAGTATCTGCTTCAGCAAATGTCTTAACATTGAAGTTCCCCAAAACACAAGTGAATCATTCAGCTACTGGTAAATATATTTAACTATATGTAGCTGAATTTCCTTGAGACGGACTATTCAGTGACTTGTGAATATAGCACCACACTGTTTTCTTGCATCCAGTGATTATGAATTGACTTGATGTGCTAGAAATTTCGCTATCAGACATATGCCAAGGGGACTTTTTTTTTGGTAGTGACCTTATGGCATAAAACGACAAAGCAAATTGCAATATTTGTAAGTTATAAAATTATCCTATAACCCTTTAAAGTAGATGTCAGCTTGCTATACCCACAAGGAGTTAATCTATCCACGGTACATTATGATCTTTAATAATTGGAAGTGATTGGCGAAAGTGCTGTAAACCTGGCAGAAATTTGTTGCCTTATTTTCTGCAAACCACAAGCACAGCTTATTAATTGAGAAATGAGCATGAACTGGCATTAGCTGGCATCTGTAAACTGAAAAAGAGAAATGACCACGGTATGCATTCAGCTGTAAACAGTAGAGCTGCAAAGCTGGAACAGGTAAAATTGGTTTTTAAGCACGAATGCAAAACCATTTTAGTCGGCTGCTGGCAAATGCCCAAGTCTAGGGTTTTTAATGAGGCTTCTGCATCAAAATAAGTGAAACCACATGGAATTTTAATTGTTCTTATTCTAAATATGAAACACACTGGAGCAGTATTCTTGAATCTAGGATGTTAGCATAAATATTGGCATATTAATATGACCACTTTTCTGTTCTAAACATACAGCTCTCAGAAAACATGAGTGCCAGGTTTTGTTAGGGAGGAACCAGCTTGGAAGATTTAAAAATGGTTTAACCTGGACTCTTTCATATGTAAAGGGTGTTTTTTAAAAATATACTTTTTATTGTCAAGCACAGTGACCTGATCAGACTGTATAGGGAAAGAAGATCACTTGCTGTGCTTGTTGCCATGTTTCTCTTTCTGGCAGCACAAAATAAAGTCTGTTCTCTTTACAGAGGGGTGGTTTCGCAATCTTGCAGCCACAATGTAGGGCGGAGGATCTGCGCTTCACCCATTTAATGCAAGCTATCATGAGAGTGGGAATTCACAGATGCAAATTGTTTTCTTGCTCTGACGGAGGAAAAATTAGCATAAATCTTTAATCCTGCTGGGGAGAGGAATAAATATATTATTTACTTGCACTGTCATGTTACTGTATTGCTGATCAACATCGCTGTTTGTGCGCAACTAGATATACAAAGATGGGTGCCATACCCAGAAGACCTATTTATCTTCCCAGTCCAGCAAAGAGCTAAATGTATATAAATGAATATGCATCTGGTGTTTCCAAGTTAAAACCAAAACCAACTTGAACACAAGGAGGTAGCACAGAGAAAGGAGGAGGAGGGTGAAAATGCATCAGTGAGGTTGCATGGCAGTGAGGATGGCAAGAAGCTGAGTTTTAGAGGTGACTTTTTAAAAAGTTTCTAGACTCACTTAGAAAGGAGACTTTAGAACAGGCATCGCAGAAAACTTTTTCTGGTCTCCAAAAATATCTTTACACAATGGAGATACAGAAGGCTGGGAACAAATTGGAGCCTAGTGCAGGAAGTTATGGAGACAGCAAACAGCATTTGTGCAAAATAAGTGAGTGTGCAGGAGCCGTGCAGACACAGCCATGAGTGAGATAAGAAAGGGTTATGGTTATTTGGCCTTTGGGTAAATAGGATTGTGCTTTACAAGCAACAGTAAAAACAAACAAGTGTGGATTTACTAGGATATGTAAGGAGGTCTGTAGCCCCACATTAGAAATGCCTACGTGTGGTGTGCACATTCCCAGTCATTTGCCACATACATGATCTCTTGGCAGCACCCATATGGATAATATTTGGATCTAGCCCTGAAAGGGAGACTGCCTTTTAATGTGTAAGACTGTGTGGATAGTTTGTTATTAAGAAAAAAAAATGTATTGGTTGCAAAGAAACCAAAAATGCTGATGTTCTTCTACACCCTTACACTCATACCAATTCTACCTTTGATTATTAAAGTCTTGTTTAGCTTCTATCAGGGTAAACTAAGAGCAACTCTGTTCATGTTGGGAGAGCTGCAATAACAATAATAAAAAAAAAGGAGTATAAGCAGTAGCAGATTGAAACTCAGTATTTTGAGCAGCTGGGGAAATTATGTTCTAACCTTATATTTCCAGATACGTATCAGACCTGTTCACAATATAAAGGATAGTGTTCCAAAATTACAGCTTTGAATCTGGGTGGTATGGCCTCTGGCTATTGTTTGCAGTTGGGAACGAAAGAAGTTGCATCAAGTAGTAGAGTGTTTGCTGTAAAGGTACAAGTTATATTACATTCCATGGGGCTGTGGTTGGAGGGGTTGATGATGGAGACAGACCCATTCACCCGTAGGTCACTGATTCAGTTCCAGATAAATATAATAGTAATCACATTGTCATCAGAGTTAAAAATGGGCTTTTACTGCCCATTTGAAGGTCTGTACTCAGTATCTTTTGAGATGGCGGCTTATAATCCCCAGCTTTCAGGCTGCGTGATTTGGACTCTTGGCTGGCTGTGGCCCAGGTCTCCAGCCTGAACCCAAGCTGTGCCTGGGCTTTTCCCCGCTGCTGCTCTTAGATATCACCGAAGGCGTGGGTTCAATGAGCTGGTAGAACAGGAAAGAATAGTGATCTAAATCACAAAATGTGCCACACAAGGTGGCAGGGCCTGCTGAGTCTGTGGTTTACAGTAGCAACCACCATTGTGGGTGCTATAGGAGGCCAAGGGCAGAAGGACTGGAGGGACCTTCTACGCAGCAGTGTCAGGAGGTCAGATCTGAAGCTTATCTGCAAGGAGAGGCATTGTTGCATCTTAAATAGAGGATATACAGGGTGTTTCAGTGTTTAGCACATCAGTTTGGCATCTAGAAGATGCTGCACTTTCCTTTTAGGTAAGTCTCAGATTCAGTAGATTAGCAAAGAGATGGGTGAATCCTTGGATCTAGAGGACTGTAAAGCTGTAGAGGTGTCGGCTGGGAAGCGCAGGGAGAGCCCATTTGTTTTCATGATTTTTCTCCTTTTATTTATACCCTGCTCTTTCCAGCTCTTTCTGACTAAAAATGTATGTATGTACCTACTGCATACTGGCTGATGCATTTTCCTCCCTCTTGCACTGTACTTCCTCATTAGGCTTTTTCTCTTTCCCCCATCCCTTTTCCCACACCCTTTTTGTTTTCGACTCTTCTGGCTCTCAACGCGAGCTTTCACCATCTTTTTCTTCTGCTCCTGTCCATCCCACAGTCTCCTAAGCAGATCACCAAGCTACTAACGTTTGCTTTCCAGTTCTGCTCTGAAACTTTGGGTGTTTGATGTGGGATTAGAAATTAGGCAAAATGAGTTTACCCATCCCTGTTTTGTGTTAGACTCCAATTCACAGTGTTACCATCCAGACATTCACAGTAGCCATAAACTGTGTGGTCTTTTTTTTCAACCAGACTGCACAGACTACATATGAAAACAACTTTTTTCAATGACAGGAAGAGTGTTGGGCTTGTAATTTTCCATCAGCTGCCCTGGGAAGTAAAATTTGCATCTCTGCTATCAACTTAGTGGCCTTGCCCATCCTTCAGATGCAGCAAATAATATTTTTCAGCCATAGGAAGTAGGTGAGCAGATTCTTGCCTAAATAAATTTATTTAAGGCAAGAAGTGGGGCTTAGTCACCCCCAGTGTAACTCCCCTGGTGTCAGTGGTGCAACTAACTCAGTGTTGCCAACTCTTGTAGTTTTATTATAAGTTTCACGGTAATTTCTGCTTTTCTCGAAACCTCAGCTCCCGACGGTATGTGCTGAGGTGGGAATCTCAGCTTTCGTGTGCAACCAGACCTGAGTTTCTCAAAAGGATATAGCAAAACCCCAAAGACATGTAACCCTCAAAGCTCAGAAACCAGAAGGCAAATCAACTCCAAATCCAGCTTTCTCTTTTTGGCTCTTTTTCATTCTCTTGATTTTTGAGATTTTTTTTTTTTTTCCGGCCTGACTTGTGACCTTTGAACGCTTCAGGTTGGCAATGCTGCTCCCTCCATTGGCATCGGTGGAGTTAGACCAGGGATGAGTTTGGCCCAGCGCTTGTAGAAGACAGGTGTATGACTCTGTTCCTTGCATTGTATTATTTGGTATGATCTGCTGTTCTCTTGGGGGCCAAAAGAAGTGGGTGTTCTTAGAAAAATAAAATTCTTTCATCACATGATACAAAAAATGGTATTTACAGAATTCTTTTCCCCCGTTTTTTGTTATAATTTTTTAGGTGCTTCAGAGCTGGGCCCATTTTCAGATCCCAGGCAGTTCACAAGCATTTCATCCCTCACTGAGAGCCGCTTCTCCAACCCACGAATGCACTATCCAGCCACCTTTACCTATACACCGCCAGTCACCTCAGGCATGTCACTGGGTATGTCCGCAACCACTCACTACCACACCTACCTACCACCACCCTACCCCGGCTCTTCCCAAAACCAAAGTGGACCTTTCCAGACCAGCAGCACTCCATATCTCTACTATGGCACTTCGTCAGGATCATACCAGTTCCCCATGGTGCCGGGAGGGGACCGCTCCCCCTCCAGGATGCTTCCTCCATGCACCACCACGTCCAATGGCAGCACGCTGTTAAACCCTAACTTGCCCAACCAGAGTGACGGTGTGGATGCGGATGGCAGCCACAGCAGCTCCCCAACCGTCTTGAATTCTAGTGGCAGAATGGATGAGTCCGTTTGGAGGCCGTACTGAGATTTCTTCTGTAGCCGGCCTGACCTCCGCGAGCCAAAAAAAAACCCAAACCAAACAAACGGTCGACTAACTACGAAGTGCCTGTTTTTTGTGTTTTTGTTTTTTTTTTTAAAAAAATAGATTTTACCGATATGTGCAACTGTGTAGATGGGATGATAATGGCCATAAATAACACAAGAGTTACCAACACACCACACACCATGTTTCAGATTATGTGGATCAAAGCACATATATTTTTTTTCCTTGGAACCATTTTACCTTGTTTTATATTTAAAATGTACTTTTTACAAACACAAAAAAAATCACCCCCTCCTTCTTTTTTCTTTTTTTTTTT